>JADHZA010000221.1:0-36306 GCA_018831705.1 Torrubiellomyces zombiae
GAAGCTATGATTCTGCGAGTCGGCCAGCTGTGTGGCGACGAAAGCGGCGCTTGGAACGACCACGAAGCGTATCCCCTGTTATTGTCAACGGCTGGTATTCTCAAATGTCTGCCTGATCTCGCAGAGCCGCTTGATTGGCTGCCGGTGTCGACGGCCGCTCGAGCCGTGCTTGAAGTGGCCTGTCATGATCGTCAGGCTGCTGAAAGTGAAACGATTGGCCTGGATACGGCACGACCAGAGTCATCCTGCCCAGTCTATCATGTGGTCAATCCACATCGCTCTCCTAGATGGACGGAGTTTTTGCCGCAAATACAACAAGAATTAGGCGAGAAATCATTCGAAACTGTTTCACCGTCAAAATGGGTCAAGCTGTTGGAGGAATACCCTGACCATCATCCGGCTAAAGCTCTCGTTGGGCTGTGGAAAAGCACCTACGGTAATGAATGTGATAATCCTGGCGTTGCGAACGATACGCACCCGCTCTTTGAGATCAGGAGAGCACTGCGGATCTCAGCAACCATGAGGACAGTCGATCCTCTGAATCGTGAAGAATTGGTGCGAATGTGGAATTGGATACAAGCAAATATCGGCAGCAAGGCGTTGGTGATATAGTCATCGTTTCCAGTTATCCATAAAGTGATGACGGTTGATGACTTCGCCAAAAAAGAAATCAGTGGCAAAGCGTCGTAGAAGCCATACCAAGCGTCAAAGGCCTCCCTAACATCCGGCTAATGTTGCAAAATCCACATACATTTTGTGACACAAGGAACTCGATAAGTAGCACACATCGCGTTGCCATGTCGGGGGCCTCCCGTCTTGCCAGCAATACAACTTCGTCGTCATCAACTACATGTTAATTTCAACCTCTGGCCAGCCTAAGCAAGCCGGGCAAGGTCGAGTAGCACCTACCATGTTAGAAATGCTACCAGACTTTTTTCTGCTTGAATTTGCGTCGCCCACTCGCTCGTAAGTCGGCAAGTCGCAAGACTTGGTGGGATAACAAGGCAAAAGAATGAATCGAGCACTTTTCTCCAAGACGCTTACTCGAACTAAGCCAAGTTGGGTTGGCGGGCTGATAGACTTCGCTGACGACAATGTCCCTGCATTGGTTGGCTCCCTGTTCGTTAGGTTCATGTTAGGTCTAGCTAACTTTGAATAACTCGAGACGGTTATCAAGGTTAGCTAGTTCTTGATGTTGTTTAAGCAGTTTACGCGAAAATGCAACGGTTTCCAACGCGCTATCTTCATTTTTTTTTTCGCCATTTGATCCAAGTCGAGGATTGGACTCATGCGCGGGCTGTCAAAACTCCTCATCAACAATATGGGTCTTCCCATCTTCACCAAAGGCGATCGCGCCATCGCCACCATGCTTCTCTTTTTCATAATTCGCCTAGCCAGCACAGCCGCCAGCTTGGGTCAGGGCAACTTCGACCTTAGTAAATGGAAGCTTTCAGTGTGCTCCAACACCTGCGGCGAGGCTCTCACGATCAAACCAGAAGCCCTCATCACCGGGTTTTACAACCGAAACTTCTTCTACACCGACAAGAGCAGTATCGTCATGATCGTCCCGGGATCTCCCTCAGTTCAAGGCTGCCCGGTCGCGGACGAGGACGACAGCGAATTCTGCCGCGTAGAGCTCCGCGAGGCGAAGCCGAGATCCTGGGTTGCCTCGGACCCCGTGAACCGCGTTCTCGCGGACCTGAGGGTGATGGAGAGTCAGAATGAGACCTGCGTCGGCCGGATCGTCCTGGAAGAGCTGGAGTCGGAATGGTCCGTTGCGGAACTGCTGTATGGTACCGATGGCAAGCTCAACATGGGAATACTGCAGTGCCTCGAGGCAGGCTGCGAGCTGAAGAGGTATCAGGTCGGCAAGGTACCCCTCGAACGACGTTTTACATTCGAGTTCAGGCTGGAGAAGAATGAGCTGCAGCTCCTGATCGATGGTACGAGGCCCAAGGTGTTTCAAACTCCTACCTTGAAGCTCAAGGGAGTGCAAAAGTATCATTTCAGGGTTGGAAACCGCGTCAAGGGCGTGGGACAGAGCCGGGCTCAGCTTTTTAGGATGCAGGTCGATCATGTTCTTGAAGAGCCTGCCTGAGGCGTTGCATCGGCGGCGTATTGCGCGGCAAAGATGATATGATGTTGACTTGATTGAAGGGGTGATCTGTTGGTTAGTCACAGACAGGGCGAGCCAATAGCAAGCAGTGGGTGGCAATCATAGCGGGTGGTGCGTGCTCTTTCAAACAGCTTACAGAGCATACATGTAGGTATTACCTACAACGCCATTGGTCCATCATAACTACCATCAATGATGTTTTACATACAACTCTGGACAGAGTCTGAGCTGCCGCGCCTGGCACATGGGGGCTGCAAAAGCCGAAAAACGTTGTCTGATTCTTGTGGGATGTTGGGATCCTATCTAGCTAGCCTGTGGTGTTGAAGTACCACTCTACCATGTCCTCGCCTGCCATGTCCTCGCCTGCCATGTCCTCGCCTACCATGTCCTCGCCTACCATGTCCTTGCCGTGTTCCTACCCGAGTACATGTACATACCATATCATTCTTGGCCTTACCTGTCTGTCCTTGTGTGCCGCGCCCTCGCCTACAATGCCCCCGCCATCTGTCTCCCTAGGTACCTGCCGTGTCTCTGCCTGCTAGCTAGTACCTTCTGTCTCTCATGCTCTTACCTGTTACCCTATCTTCTTGCCTATCGTACACTCCTTGACCGTATCCTCGCCTGCCGTGTCCGTACCTACCGTGCCCTTGCCTGCTGCATTCTCGCTTGTCGTGGCCTCATCAGTCCTCCCGTGACCTCTTCTTGTTTGCCATGTTCTCGTCAATATTGCCGTCGGATGTGTCGCGCAAGGCAGCCCTCAGCATCTCTGCCATCAACCGTTCACTCGGGTTCACACCCCCCACTTGATCAACCCGTTCAAGCCGCGAGGAGTTCCTCTCCTGGGCAACTTCAGCCGGCCGGCCGAAGTCCCAGGCTCGAATGGTTGACGATGAACTCTGGAGGTCTGCATGCTCTCCACTCGCAACGTCCGCCCTGCGTGAAAGACTGGTTCTTCGGTCGGTTGCTCCAAGTTTTCCATGCTCTTGTGGCGCAGTACTTGTAGCCACGGACGAGTCTGCGCTTCGTTTCTGTTTCTTTCTTTCCGGCGAGGGGGCGTCCGGAGACGACGCTTGCGACTTGCGACTTCGCCGGTGCGCGACGGAAGAACTCGTGGCCCATTCGTTGATACTGGAATTGATGTCGTCCGCTGTTATCTGTGTTGCTGTCTTCGAACCGCGCCCACCGTCATCGCCGGGTCCTACTCGAATCATTGTCGGCTGACCGTGTGTGGCATATGTTGCTTGAGTAGGTGTTCGACAGCCATCTTCAATACGTTCATCCTTGGATAGACGCAGCGCCCACTGATGACACTCCGCGGCGGTACCCCGATCGGCTGGTTCCCAAGCCAGTAGAGTGGCCACAAGCCGCTTGAGCTCGGTCGGCTCCTCTTCAAGACTCTCGTTCAATTTATCGGCAACGGCCCGGCACCAGACAGTGTTGCCGTACCCGATGCCGGTCGGCATACCGACGATGAATTCGGCCAGCGTCACTCCCAGAGACCAAAGATCTATAGCGAAACTGAAACTCTTTCTCGGAGTCGTGGGGTGGTCAGCGCGCCTTTTATTCTCGATGAATAGTTCGGGGGCCGCGTAGATTGTTGTTCCGAGACATGACGTCAAATCAGCATCGGCTTTGTGAAGACCAAAGTCGGCAAGCTTGACGTGGATTGAGGGCAATATTCGCGCAGTTTAACAATGTTCGGCTTGGAAAAAGTGAGCCTCGGGCTTTCGTGGGGACGATGGGGACGATGGGAACTTACATGTGATAACCCTTCCATGACATTTGCTTCCATCTCCCAATCGCGTATCATGTCCTCGTAGGTTTGTCCAGGCTTTCTTTTGCCAGTCGGTTCCTTGACCGCGCACTCTTCCCCGGTGCTGACGTCCCATTCGTGATATACTATACCGAAGCCACCCCTGCCCAGAGGCTTTCTGATGACGAGAGGGCCAGTGCCGGGGGTTCGCGCTTCGCTGTTCAGTTCGGTCGCTAGGCGACTGGTAAGGCCGAGCTGACCAAGAAGCTTCTCCGTGCCCAACGTTCCTGCTCGGAACATTTGGACGTTTTCAATGTACTCCTTTGACTTCATTTTTTGTTTGGTGACGGTTACTTGAAAGTTGAGCTCTTCGGTGAAATGGATGATGATGGGCTGTATTTTCCGGAGAATCTCGTGGCCCCCGATGACCCAAGAAAAGTTCCTGCGAGTTTGATTCTTGACGCGGCCACCATACGACACAGCAGTTCCGCTTTGCGAGCCAAGATCTTTGATTAGCGGTCGATTCGCCGCATCAAAGGTCAAGCTACAATGGTGGAAGCCAATGTCGGGAATCCGGGGCAGCACAATGTCGCATTTGGGATCCCAGCCGAACACGAAGCCAGCTTCGGTCTGTGGGCCATAGCTGAACCTTAACTCGACTCGGTGTCGGTAGAGATCCACGTTGAACGCATTTTTCCTCGGGAGCGTCGCTTGCTCTTGGCCATGTTGAGATTGACGCTGTGGGGGAGGTAGGGTGAGTTCAGGAGCAACATATCTGTTACTCGATATCAAGGTGCTTGCAGCATAGCCAACATTTGCATTGTCACTCGAATAGAGACAAGCAATCAAATCGGTATCTGCCATCTTGTGGGACTGACAACGAAAGGTTCGAGAAACTTGTGCCATGATCACTGATGCCTCCGGCCCGGCGCCTCATATATATTCCTCTTCAGATCACAAAGTACACGGGGACGCAGTCCACGGCAGCTACCTGGCGCCCTGATTGCTGCGCCCTGGTCTCTGTCAGATCGTCCCGTCCAGGTCCCGGTTCCCTCGGGAGTCGATAACATGTTTAGATCTATGTGGCGCCGCGTTCGATTCGTTCGATTCCTGACAGCAAACTGAGCTCATCTGGTGCCTTGTGAGCACACTCTTCTAAGTTTGCCGTGGCGTCCATGTCCCACTCACCTCGGTCACCTCTGGAACTTGAGCAAGCCAAAGTCATGGTCCCTGTCATCAATGCCAGACCCCTGGACGCCAAGAACAAACATCACTACACGTAGGCATCAGGTGTACTGTACTTTCCCGTGTTGAGCCAGAATAAGCCGGTCACATTACAAGGTATGCAACAGCAACTATGGCATATCATGTGTGAACATAAGGATAGACAGAAGCATAAGCAGCCCACCGCATTGCCAAAGAAAAGTGACAAAGGCAGGGTAGCAAACCAAGCGTCCTGTGGAATCAGCAGCCCTTCAGTTTGCTGGATAGACCCAATGATTGGGTCGCCAGGTTCGCCAAATGCGCCATCCGACGCATGAGCACATCAATCCTTCAACATGGCAAGCAATTACATGGAGAGCGACAGGTTCTGGGCTACTTCTTGAAACGGAGCCTTGAGAGACTGGTATTCGGGTGAACGTTTAGTACCAAAGTCTGTCTCGAGCATGTGTCGTTTATGAATACCTTGTTCCGGAGAATGTCGCTTCCGGACCAACTTTACATCGCTTTCTGAAGAAGCAAGCCTCTCTCCTTTCCCCTACTGGAACTTGATGAAGATGATGATGAGCATAGGTATCTCACTGAAGAAAAAAAAACCCCCCGGTCATTTGGCTGACGCACCGTCGTAGTATGTAGCTGAACGAGAGGGCGAGCAAGGCGTGTGCGGTTTACGTGTTGACTCACCACTACTGCATGCAGCCGAGACCAAACAAAGGACAGAGCCAAACAGAAGACGTCAAAGGACCCCTGTCCAAAATGTTTGTTCCGCTTTTCAAATCTAAGATCTGCATGCATGTGAGTGGAACCAAGATTCCCCCCTTTGCGCCCTGGACTCCGATCCCAGGCAGCTGGTTTGACACGTCAGCAGAACAAAGACTTGTGCGCTTACTGCTCAGCTGAGTCTTTGACACCGCCCTGCCCCTTGCTGCAACATGATGCAGTTGACAATGTGATGGACAACAATCGAAGCCGGATCCCGACACGGCTGACAGGGCGACAGGGTAGGCAGAGCGGCCTGAAAACCGCGCTTTGTACAAGTACGGAGTACTCCGGTCTCCATACGCGCGAGTACATAGACAAAGCATCGAATGTCTTGCGGAGCTTAGAACGGGCCGCTAGCGGCCCGTGCGGCGCCCTCAATGGATGCGGAGCAAGCCAACGCCGATAAAGTACCTGTACCTATCCATAACACCAGTCAGCGGGACTTTGCCGGCCAGGCCAGAGCAGTTTCCCACCGCATTGGCTTACATATAATATCTCGCAGATACAAGTATGTAGTAAAGGTGCTGCCAGTCGGGCGCCATTCATTGGCCGAACGATGCGAGACAATGACCAAGGTGACCGCGGGTCGCGCGAGGCCGCCAACGAGATCCATCCAAGTCCCGCCTCATCATCATCACCACCACCACTACCATCGTGTCCCCTGCTTGACGATTAGCTGGACCCCGGCCTACCGAAATGGATCGTTTCGCTGTAAAACACTTGGAGAGACTCTTGATGAAAGAAACCACTCCAGACGGACCGAGGAAAGACAGCGTGAAGGACGGGGACAATATTCTTGAAGACACTTCACCAAGGTAAGATGGGATGCATACCGTGCGAGCCAGTGAACGTCTCTCTTACGAAGAGCAGGGTTGCCACGCCCAAGTCTACTCGCCCAAAGCTGTTCTACACCGTCGATCCAATTCAACTCGATGCCCTCTTGCGCAAGGTCTTGGTAGACCATGATCCAGAGCGACCTCGTCCGCCGATCAATCTAAACTCTCCACCTCAACCCGGTCGCAGCAAGGAAGACCACGAGTCAGAGGCCTACCATGATCTGTTAAACGAGGGCGGCCAGCCCTTGTATCCCATCGGCCTCATCGATGAGATAGCGAAAGATCCGGAGCGCTACTATACCTTGTTGCTCCCATGGCTGAAGCACCCCGATCGAGCATGTTCGCCTGATTGGACCGGCATATTTGCCAGACAACTCCAAAGCTGGCGAGCTTTTAGGAGATGGCAGTTGGACAATAGGAACCTTCCGGACAAAAACGACACTTACGAATCCTATGTCGAAAAGCACAGGCAACGATACGATCGAGACAATGCAATTTATATGATGGAGGAGCTCAAATGCAATTACGACTTCCTGAGGGGCGCTTGGGAAGAATGTCTACGCTGGCGTGAGTACGACCGAACCTGGGTACGCGAGATCCATAGAAATCACAGCTTCCGCGACTATGCAGAGGCTCTGAAACTCCGCGTGCAAAGCCACGGGTTCTCGCGGACGTTTGAGCTCCTAGAAGACCCAGCGCTTCAAGATGTGTCAACGACCTGGATCGAATATTTCGGCTATCAATGCTGGCGGCTCGATGATTTTTCGGCCCAAATCGAAGTATTGCGTCCAAAACACGACGAAGCTTGGAAGAGCCTGGTCGATTCAGGGTTGCTGCGCCCTTCCGACACGGCCGAATCGGTCCGGACGATTGAATTCTCGATGCGGGAGCAAAATAAGGAGGATTCGGCAGAGCGAATGTTAGCATCGGCCGAGGAGGCCGCAAGACGTGCTCTCACTCTGCACGAGAAGGCGACGGAGGACCCGACTTCCGTGAGTCCCGCGAGCAGGGAGCGGAGAAAAATGATGACTAGTGCTTTTCGAAGGCTCGAAGCGGCCAAGGCGTCGCTAAACAAAATCTGTATCCGGAACGAACGCATCACCGACTTTGTTCAAGAGACTTTCGGCTACGAAAAGGCAGTACGAAAAGCGACTGTTCAAAAGAATCTGCTGCCCTGGGTCCTGGAGCGAATGCCCGCCAATGAAGGCGAAACAACGCCAAGTGCCGGTAACAACAATGCTACGGTCCGAAAGTGCGCCAAAGAGCATGATAACGCAGCAGACATTGAACGGAAAACCCCGAAGTCTACAATCTCACCTGCCGACAAGGAGCAAAGTCCCGAGAAAATCATCGCAGACGGTGGAGACGTCGATCAAGCCTCGCCGAGAGGGTCGAAGAGAAGAATGCGCACGCCAGACGAACAGAGAGCCGAAGTGCCGCTCCGCCGAAGTGCCCGAGCCGCTCCTATGCCACGTATCAACTACTACGAAACCAAGAGCCGCAGGACCTTTGGCAAATCAACCGGAAAACAAAGGAGGAAGAAGGCTATGCAGACTCGTGCGCCGCCTGCACCACAGGACAAAACGCAAAGCTGCGAAGATTGACGGAGATGGCCAGGCCCATGGTCGGACGTCCAAGAGGAAGCGTGTCTGAAAGACCAATTTTGGTCCCCGTTGACGCACGAACCCAGTTGAACCGACGCCCCCAAGACAGACATCAGACGCCGGCTTGTCTGCAAGCAAAGTATACATATCCTGCCAGCGGTTCAAGAGCGTCAGACCACAGAGAGAAGCCGAGTCCACAGCTGTCCGCAAAGAAAAACACTGAGAAACGCAAACTGTGCGAGGGCAACTTGTGTTACGAGTGCCTTACAAGCGTCGGTTGGACTTTGGCAACGAATCGGAGTCGTATCGTACACTAGGCAATTCATCACGGTCGATATCGCGACTTTCCCCCCCAACTCACTCATCCCTCACCATGAAAACCCCAAGTCTCTTCTAACGGTAGTATGGACTCAACCCACTATAGATGCCCACCTTTGGTTAACAAGAGTACCTAGTCGGGCATACGCCGATCCATCAGTTGCCGAGTCGTTTCGAGAAGCAATACCACATCAGCCGGCCTGCCTGTATATAGCCCAATCTTTGATTTCATAGATTCTGTGACGTGACAGATACGGATCTGGCTGGGCCGGAGAGACATGTTCATTGATCTGAGTCCGGACCATCCTGTTTCATCTTCAACAATGCAGATACTCTTCCTAAGGCAGCACAGTTGAGCTCCGTAGCCGAATACATTGTGTCAAACGTTGCAAAAAGTGGAACCATGAGAGCCGGACTGCCATTGTGCGCTTGGGTGACGGTTGACACATTGTTACCCACATGGGCATGCAGCTGAGCGCATCCGCGACATGGATAGATACCTACATACGCGATAACGCTGGGCGATGTTGGCCCCACCCACTTTTCCCATGTACGGAGTAATTACTACATACAGGTATGACTGCACTCGACTGATCGACCAACTTTATCTCCTCCGACCTTGACAACTCCCGCTCTTGATCTCGAGCGTCATTTGGTATAATTACGAGTCTTATTCTTCATTGATTTCATCGGCCTTGAAAACGCAACGAACGCCACTCACAAATATTCCAACATGGCCGAGTTAAAATGAGTCCTGCTATTTGAACGCACCCCTTTTGCTATATGCACGCACTTCTTATTGTCAGTAGCCCTACCAGTGGCTAGGACAGTAGCCGGTGACCGGCTACCGACTACCTTCTTATAGACTACTGGCTGTATTGCTTGATGCACTGCTTGGTATCCTGCTTAGTGTCCTGCTTGGTGTCCTGCTTGGTGTCCTGCTTAGTGTCCTGCTTGGTGTCTTGCTTAGTATCTTGCCTAGTGTCCTGCTTAGTATCCTACTTGGTGTCTTGCCTAGTATCTTGCTTGGTGCCTTGCCTAATGTCTTGCCTAGTGTCTTGCTTAGTATTCTGCTTGGTGTCTTGCTTGGTGTCTTGCTTGGTGTCCTGCTTGGTGTCCTGCTTGGTGTCCTACTTGATGTACGGCTTGGTGCATTGTATGATGTATTATTGCGTGTAAATAGCAAAGATAGATGCGTGCAAATAGCAAGACTCGTTAAAAAAAGGCGGACGCCCCGGCAGCTGGCATGCCCTTGGGGGGGGTCCAGGTTCACAAGTGCGATTGATCCTCTCATGCACAAGGACAACGCCTCCATCCAGTACGACCTGAAAGACCAAAAGCATCATCGCTATAAACATTTATACGCCCATCACTGCAAGTAATCGCTTCCGCTTTTGAGCGACAGTTCCAACTAATGGTATATCAAGTATCTCAAATATACGATTCAAACTCCTTTCGGTGAGTCTCTGAACTCCTGCGCATAAAGAGCCTTATTCAGCTTAATAACCTGCTGAGCCTTTGGGTCATAACCAAGACCCTTGAGATGCTGTGCGAAGTCCTTGTGTTCCTTGGTGAATTCTTCGAATCTATTAGGGATTTCCATGTAAATAGATTCCTTCAAGAAGCTGTTCAAAAAGGCACCAATGAAGTCGACCTGTTCAACCTCCTAGTTGTTTACGGCGGCCATTGCCACTATGCATCTCTAGGTTGGGGGGATGCTTGTGGAGGTAAAGGTTTTAAGGTAGTCGAGTCCCTCGATTTGCATAAAGCCTTTAGCCACTATACGCGCCTTATATTTATAGGGCACGTTGTGGGTATCTTGCTTGATCTTTATGATAAGCCGAGTCTTTAGTAGGCGCCGTCCTGTAGGGAGTTTGGTCTTTGGAAGGAACTGAAACGTGTTTTGTAGAGTGAGTTGACGTATTTCACTAAAGATAGCTTCCTTCTAGTGGTTTGAATCGGGGTCTTTTAGAGCTTCTTTCTAAGAGGATGGCTCTCGTTGCGATTCGGGGGACAAGGCTTGCTGGGCCTTGTAGATGTGTTCTAAGATGGGGTGACTTAGGTCCATTGGTTCACTGTGATTGCCCTCGGGGGACTCATTAGTCTTCTCTTGAGGCGCTATGTTGATTTCAACTTGAGCGTGGGCATCTTGGGATCGGTAGACCATTACTTGGATCAAGTAGAGGTTAGAGTGGGATATTTGCTTGTCGCATAGACACGTTATTCTTAATCCGACGTGTTATATTGGAGTTGCTATTAAAACATGTTAGATATTAATAGTTGCACTGCTTGATAGTACTTACGTATGCTTCAATCTGTCTATGTTTTGCTCTAATGATTGTATGCTGGACATCGTCGATTGTACCATTATTTGCAGCGACTGTAGAGCGTCCTCCAATGGTTGTACACTGGCTTGAATATCGGCTCGAATGTTTTCTCGAAGTGATCGTACTTGATCTTCCAGGGATTGAACTTTATTCTTCAAGGATTGCACTTGATTCTCCAAGGATAGTACCCGGTTGTCCAAGGATTGCAACTTGTTTTCGACCTTGTTTTCCAGGCTGTGCACTTGACCTGAGAAGCGATCGATGTTGGTAATACCGAAAAGATTTGGCAATACTTCTAAAAACTGTCGTAGACCATTCGCAGCGAGCTCAAGCTCTGAACGTGAAGGAATTTGATCGTCTGCCATTGTTGGGTGATGATGTTGGGATGATGATGTTTGGGTCAGGTTCACAAGTGCGATTGATCCTCTCATGCACAAGTTCAACGCCTCCATTCGGGAGTCGTGCTATTCGCACAGCCCACGTCATCTTATCTTATCTCATTAAGGTAGCTACCTGTGGCCTTTGGTAGCTACCCGTGGTCTTTGCTGGCTGCCCGTGGTCTTTGCTGGCTGCCCGTGGCCTTTGCTGGCTGCCCGTGATCTTTGCTGGCTGCCCGTGGCCTTTGCTGCTTGCCGGTTGTGTAGCTCTGTGGCTAGTTGAATTACTATTAAGGTAAGATTATGTAAATTGTGCGAATAGAAACACGTGAGCTGTGCGAATAGCACGACTCCTTGAAGGTGCGGCCAGACCGGAGGGAGGCTGCTCTGGACAAGACGATGCTGGCCACTGATGTGGCAGAGTGGTTGGTGAGGAAGGGATGTCCATTCAGAGAGGCTCACCACATCTCCGGACGCGTCGTTGCACTGTCTGAAAAGCTGCACGTTTCGATGGACAAGCTGACCCTTGGGCACTGCAAGCGATTGATTCTCGGTTCACGGCAGACATTGCCGAGGCATTCGACTATGAGTCGAGTGTCGAGGCGAAATCGTCTAAAGGCGGCACCAGTCGATCAAGCGTGCTGGAGCAGATCAGGGTTCTCAGGGCTATGTTAGATTAGGGCGCAGGAAGCTCGTCGAAAATCGAGGCATGTCGTACCAATCGTCGGGATCTGTAATTAATCAACACGCTAAGGCTCGGGTAAGGCTACAACAGCCTACAGGCAAGCCACAGTTTAGGTGCGCAGTTTACACAGTGTAGAAGACACAGTACACACCCTCCCATGGATTCAACGTCATCACATGCCACCCCCCATCCATCCCCTTACCTTACACTTCCAAGAGTACGTTACCAAGTAGTAGAGAGGCTGCCGAAGCACTGCGCGTCCACACCGTTCGTCAACCCAAGCTTCAAACCTCCATGGATCAGCTGTCCTGAAGGACGAACCAGGGCCACTGAGCCCCTAGAGGAGTGCCAATCCTCGAGCGGATGCCATGGTGAGCGAAACGACCTGCCCCTTCCCCCGTCGCCGCCCATTGGCCGCTGACCAGTCGCGATCCGATGGTAGGAAGCTCTCGAAGAGGCAGCGCGTGCCGTCACCTCGAAGCCAGTGCAGAGGACTGTCGTGAATACCGCGCTTCTGTTGTCCAGCGCGTCCACGCTCTTCGGGCTGGCGCTGATTGCCACGGCCCTTTTCTTTCAGAACTTTGTTCCGGACCAACATGTCACGACACCAGTGCACCTACAATACGGGTGAGCTCCCATGCCACATTGTTGATTGAGTGTCATGCGATCGAGAAATGCTGGCAAGGGTTCTGACTGTGCATACTGGCTTGCAGATCGGGACCGAATCCCTTTGGCGTCGCTTCCCTCACGAACCCGGTCCTCAAGGCTCAGCAGGCGTACGATGTCTCCGTGTCGCTCTCCATGCCTCGATCACCGGTAAACAACGAGCTGGGAAACTTTATGGTGTCGTTGTGTTTGCTCGGGTCCAGGGTTGATGGCGAGCTGGAGACGGATGCTTACGCATTCGCCCGCGATCGCACCCTCATGGAAAACCACAAGATACTTTTCCAATCACGCAGGCCAGCTCTACTATCCTACACGAACCCTCTGGTCTCCACGGCATCGCGCGTGCTATTCCTCTTCTATCATATCCTGTACCCTGGCGCCGAAAAAAGTAATCTGAGGGTCCAGTTGGCGGAACAGGTATACTTTCCAAAAGGAGGAATCTTGCCAGCGTCGGCATACGTGGAAGTGGAGGCAGGCCAGGACATACAGATTTACAAGAGCACGCTCACGTTGACGGCGCAACTACGGGGCCTGCGGTGGCTCATGTTCCATTACCGACTGCCGATGTACATTGCCTTCACCTGCCTGTTCTGGATTTGCGAAGTCTTTTTCACGACCGTTGCTTGGGTAATCTGGAGCTCAGCTCGGGGTGCTCCAAAGAGACGAGGGGAGGAGGCACGTCCTTTCAAAGACAGCGAGGCTGATGGCGACGACGAGGACGACGAGGACGACCACAAGGCCCGGCGAAGCTCGTCAAGGCATCAGGCGCTGATGAAGCTGGACCCAACGGTCAAAGAGGAAGACGAGGCGAAGTATCGTCCGTTGTCCAGCATACCGGCAGCAGGGGATGCCTCGGACGGTGAGATGGAACCGGAGGAATATGATGCGGAGAGCAGCGGCCAGGGCGGAGCGCGCGGAACAGGAACCAGTTATGGCAGAGAGGTCGATCCTGGCTTCCGAAGGCGAGGCGTCCGGGGGGAGATGAGATCTGACTGAGGGTAAGGGAAGATGCGGTTCGTTGTCCAGCTTGAGTGACACCCCTGGCGCCTGAAAGACTTGTATTGAGATGGTTTTTTTTTTGTTTGGCAGAAATACCCCCGAACTTACGTGAAACTTAAAAGGCAGCACGACGCGAACAATAACATTGTTCCGCAATGTGACAGTGAAGCACTGCAAGGGGACATGGACCTAACTACTAAGGACCTTGGCGCCATACGGATAATAAATAGCATTTGACTTAACTTGCTTTGCAATATAACCACAGCAAACGGCCGCTAATGTCAATGAAAAAGCTATCTTCGACGCTACGGATGAATCTGACATCCGTGAACTGCTACTGGCATGGGCATGATAAATGGGGCTTTCTGCTCTCAGTCACCGCGAACATGTCTCCCCATAATATACTTGTAGGCGGGGGAGTCGCAGGATTGTTGATGAGTCGTGCTATTCGCACAGCTTACATACTCTTGTCTTAATAGCAGTTCAACTAACTACAGAGCTACACAAGCAGCAAGCAGCAAAGGCCACGGGGCAGCCAGCAAAGGCCACGGGCAGCCAGCAAAGGCCACGGGCAACTACCAAAGGCCACGGGCAACTATCAAAGGCCCCGGGCAACTACCAAGGACCATAGGCAACTAGCAAAAACCACAGGTAGCTAGCTACCTTAATGATATGAGATAAGATGACGTGGACTGTGCGAATAGCAACACGTGAGCTGTGCGAATAGCTCGACTCTTGTTGAGACGCAGCTCGCACGGTCCATTGAGGTTCGGGCAGGGTGCATGCAAGGCCAGTTGGCAAAAGGCATCACTGAGCAGGTAGACAAAGGTACATGTAAGAGAGCCTGTTTGTTTGTACGCGCGAAATACTGCTTGCTCTGTCTGTACGTGTACGTGAACCGAGCACCCAGATGCACCCAAGCACAGTGCACGCACGGCCCTGTCATCCCCATTGAGCTATTACAGGTGTACTCCGTACAGACGACATAATATCCGTAACAGGGAGCTAATTAGCTGGCCAGCCCCCACCGTCCAGCCACCCAACGGCAATCTCGATATTTACAGTAAGGCCCAAGCTTCGTCGCGCCATGTACCCGCTACCCGTCGTCGTGCAGCGTCTCCGCGTGCTCCGCTAGCGGTTCAGTTCAGGACCAGGTCCAGCGCTGGCGAGTGCGCCGAGGCGTCGTCCATCGTTGGTTGCTTCACCGCATTGCGGGCCCCCCCCCCCCGTCTATCTGCCTTGCCTGTCCAGGTGTCGTTCGGTTCGTTTTGTCCCTTCATCCAACCTGCTGCCACGGCCTTTATTTTCTTACTCTATGCCTTTCTTCTCGTACGTCTCGCCTTGACGACAAACGGTCTTCTTGATTCACTGTCTGGGAAATGGCGACACTGTTCATCCCGTCGCCTCACTGACCCTGCTGCTGCTGCTGCTGCTGCTGCTGCTGCTGCTGCTATTTAATCTCCTCACCCCTCTGGCTGGAGTGCCACACACGAACAACCCTCGTCCTTTTGCTGCTGCCCCTCAGCCTTCCAAACCCCGTCGCGCAAAAACAGCTTCGCCCGTTTGACGCCACTCCTTTTTGGATACAATCGCAGACGACCCTCGCCTCCCGCCGCCGCTCGTACGACTCTCATATACAGACGCGCGCAAGACGTCCTTGCCTGTGGCCCCTCGGTGGCGTCTCCCTCGCCAAGATGCCCTGCTTCAAGGGCATTGCGGTGAGCATTCACGCAAAGGGTGCCCCACTGCCCGAATATGGCATGCAGAAGCAATCACGAGTCTCCCGCATCAGCACATATATTCCCGTGCCGCCCCCGACCCTCGAGAAGGAGAGCACCAAGCCCGAGCCGGCCAAGTTTGCCATATCCATCACCCTCCTGACCCCGGGCTTGCCCATCCCTTACTCGGCCCCCAAGGCCTCGGACAACGACCCGTATCCGAAACCGCACTACGTTGGCAGCTTGCCGGCAGCATCCAGCAGCGAGCGGGGCAAGTTCGCCGGCATCGTCACGCCCTACATACCCATGACCAACTCGGAAAACGAGACCATCGCTGCCTACATATATTTTGACGGCCGGGCCAAGGAGGAGGTGGCCACGCTGCTTCGTCCGGGCGAGGAGACTTGGGTCAATAGTCGTTGGGTCCAAGTTCCTGACTCGGAGGGCGGTGGTTTAGCCGAGAGGGAGTTTCTCTTCCGAGAAGTCGGTCTCGAGCGCTGGCTGAATGGCCTCGATCTGCAGGGACACGATGCCGCTCAGAAGCTCGAGAAGCGTCGCCAAAAGTTTGAGAGACGACGGAGGCGGGAGGCCCAGGCCCAGGAGGGCGGTGATGCGGACCCTGCTGCCAAGTCGCGGAAAAACACGTTACGATATGGCGCCGATGACACTTCGCCCGTTGAACCTGTCTTTGACTTCTCAGATTCCCTGTCGGATGACGACGACGAGCCGCCCGAGGCAACCGGGCAGATCAAAGTCGCCATGTTTCGCGTATTGGCCTCGGGCGAGATCAAGAAGGGAGAATACTCTCCGCAGTTTGACGCCCACGACGGTGATGACGACTCTACCGAGGGCAACGACAAGAGCGGAGGGGTGGACGCCGACGTCGAACACACGACCAGCTTCGCCAAACCCAAGACGCTCGATCCCAAGTCCATCAGCACGCAGACGGTCACCGGCATCGACGGCCCGGACAAGCCGTATGCCGTCTTTACATTCTTCTACAGGGGTGACAGTAAGTTGAGCATCAACCATACACTCAGGAATTCAAAATAGCTGACGTGGTATGCTTTCTACAGAGCAACTTCAAAAGATTGGCGTGATGCAATCATCCAAACCGAACCAAACCATGTCCGCGTCCGCCAAGAGGCGCTCCGGACAGCTCGACTTCGCGAACCTCGGGCCACTCAAGGCTGGCGGCACAGTCGGGTTCACAGCATTCCGAGATCAGAACACAGATTCCACGCAGCGACGGAAAGCAAGAAAGAAGAGGAACGGCAGCATCGCCGACGACAGTGACGACGACGACGACGACAGCGAAGCAGCAAACAAGATGAACGACGACGAAGACAAGGAATTCGACGGGAAGCAGGCCGCAGACGACGGCAAATTCGGAGGCGAACTGGCCGACGGAGTCAATCGAATCCACGTAGGTTCAACCCCCAGCCAGCCACCAAGTCATAATACCAGAAGCACCATGCTGACACATACCAACAGCTTAAGAGAGCACATTCAGCCGATCCCGACGGCAACTCCACGCCCGAAACGTCTCAGCGCGCTCCCGCCGACGAGCCCCCAGCTCCCCTTGGCGTCGTCACCGCGCAGCCCCCCACCGGCCCGCAAGGCAGCCAAGAGGTGCCAGCGGAAGCCGTAGTCGGGAGTCCGCTCAAGAAAGCCCGACCAAGCGTCGACCACGGCGACGGCGGCGCTCGCTACGCCGCGACACAGAGCCTCAGCGCCGCATTGGAGGCCGCCATCTCGGGCGACTCGTCGGCCGCCAGCAGCACGCCGGCCAGCACGGCGCCACCTCCCGCCAAAGTAAACGAGGAAGAGGAGCTGTGATGGCATTTGCGTGCTTGGGACGAGTTTGCACAAGGGCCAAGTTACACCACCCCCCGCTCGACGGAGGCTGGGGGGGCTGAAGGATTATAAAAAAACAATGCAAAGTTGGGAACACGATAAGCGTGTATTGATGATTTGGCAAATATTTTGGCTGCTCACCGGGGGGTTTGATAGCGGTTGTTGGGCTTAGTGGATTAGGGGGCTTTTAGCATAGAAGGGCAATGAAGACGTCGACTTGTACAAATGCACTGAGCGACTGAGAAATCGGTAGAGCTGCGATGTGAGCATACATATACTACTCTACGTGAACTTGATTTCATCTACCTTGCTTTTTAGCATGAAGATGTTTACGGCATTAAACAGGGAGAAGACATGGTTTCTTCGTATCTTAATGACACAGTTTACATGCACTATTGTGATAACGAAGGTAATGTGCCAGGTACAAAAATATCTATCTACGCCCAACAACTATACCTACATTCCGAAATCCCCCCTTGCAGCCCGTCCATGTGAATTTCCCTTCCCACCCCTCTACAAAGGGGCTTCATGTTTCGTACAGTCTCTCTCCATTTCCCTCTTCAATGCGATAGCAGCTCGCGATACTGAGCCGTGGCCAGGTCGACCGAATACGCAAGCCGTCTGTCCTGGGTCAGGGGGAGACTCAGTATCCTTGTCCTCAGCTCCGGGTCCTGTAACGGGGATCAGTCTAACTTGCTTCGAACGAGGGGGAAAGGATTGTCTGTTTTACCTGCTTCTTGCGCGTCATCTTGACAATCTCCCTTGCCGTTTCGTCCGCCATGTCCGACACGGCCGCATACCGCATCACTTCGCCGTCGGCCACGGCCTCGTTCAGCACGTTCAGGCCTGTGAGCAGGTTCTCCAGTAACGCGAGGGATGCCGTCTCGCCTTTGGCGCGGTGCTGCATCAGCGAGAGATAGTGGCCGTAGATCTCGCCGCCCTGTGTCCATCCTTGGATCGACTCTTGCTTGCCCTTGAACTGCGACAGAAGCGACGAGAGCGTGGAGTAGTCGCGCTCAATCACGGCTCGAGGCGCTACCTCCTGCGCGAGAACTCGATGGGCTTCCACGTAGGCACCGGCTCTGAGGAGGCAATGCACCTCGGCCGAGGCATCTTTCTTGACGCTGCGCATGTACAGCGCGAGCGCCTCCCAAAGCCAAGCCGAAGGGATTTGAAACTTGTCCGTCAACAGGCAGAAGGTAGGGCCGTTGTCCGGCCCGATGGAGCCAGCGTGACGGCAAAGATGCTCCTCTATCGCCGCCTTGCGTGCTTTCACGTTTCGCAAGTGCAAGAGCACGAATACCGCCTCCAACCACTCGCCTGCGGCGGTCAGCTGAGAGGCATATGCCATCGTTGATGCGTCTTCCTTTTCTTCCCGGTCCTGGCCAAAGCTCACTTTTCCGGTAGAGAGCAGTGCCTGGCCCAGCTGCCACGACAGCCTCATGTCGAGAGGAGACAGCTGCGAGTTTTCGGGTCGTAATATAGCTTCGAGATCGGCATTCTTGTCGGCGTAAAGTTGCAGAAGCCCCCATAAAAGATCCTGTCGGCTATCCAAGTTTGAATCCTTCCACAACGGCTGCAATCCCTCTTCGTAATACCAAGGCCGAGGCAGCTCTTCTTTATCTTGTTTGATATCCTCTTGGAACATGGCCACCGCCCTGCTCGCACTCTCCTGGCGGGAGATGGCGTACCAGAGTCGCAGTCCGAATGCTTGTCGCCAATCCAGTCCAAACTTCTTTGAGATCACAAAAGATTCCAACCGGTCCTCGACCGGGACCCCCTTCATGCCTTCGCAAACGCCAACGTTTCCACTCAACAACTCGTAGATGGTGCGAATGGCTTCCGGGAATTCAGACAACATCTTCGAGTCCCGCCATGCCTTCAGTTGCTCTCGCATGTCTTTCCTTGCTGCGTCGCTGGTGCCAATCAACGGCACCAGCGTCCCGAGGCGGAAATTCTTGCCGTCCAAAAGATACTTGCACGCTTCCGCAACTCGATGGCCTGCGAGACAAGCCACAGCCTTCTCTTCGCTGGAACCGGCAAGGCCAATGTTGGTGGCCGAAGCACGGTCCACAAGCTGTGTCCAAAACTGCGCCAAAAGGTGCTTCCGTACCAAGTCGTCTGATTTCTTGGACTTGTCTTCTCCGACGCTACCAAAGAGAATGTTGGCTAGCTGCCAAACGTGCAACTCTTGTTGAGCGGCAGCGTCTTTGGTATTCTGGTGACGGAAGAGATCCTGCAGGTTCTCGACGTGCAGCGAGGCCATAGGTACGTCATCAACGAGGCGGATTTCGGTCCTCTCGTTTTGCTCACGCAGGTGTTTACTTGAAGGCTACCCGATGGACGTTAGCGAAACTTTCTCGTCTCGTGCCGAAAGTTACATACCTCAGCCGCGAGCTTCGCCAAGCGAATCTGTTGTTTGTCCGTTTCGATACCGCCACGTTGATAGGTGAGTATGCCGGAGGCATCGCGATGGGTTCGGCGAGACGCCAAAGCATCAACAGGTCGAGTCAAGACAATCGTTTCATCAAGTCCCCAGGTCGGGCGCGAAGCGTCGTGAAAAGCTTGATCTCCGTCATCGACAGCCAATGTCCTCTCTCGTCTTTCGTAGGGCCACTAAAGAATTTGCAACAGAGCACTCTTAGCTTCTGATTCAAGTACCGAATCGAAAAACATCTTTTCATTCTTGACAAAACGAGCAGCCGCGCACTACACATGGAGTGGAAAACTAAATCTCAAAAAGGGGAACCAACCTGAGGAAGACCTTTGGCCGACATCGAGGCGCCAAGCTGCTGCCGCCCGGCCTTGGGCTTCTCAAACAACGAGTTCATCAAGTCGATGCTCGTAGCGAATCCGCGACCCTGATCCAGAGCCATTTGCGTACTAGCACCGAACCCGCCTTTATTGTCTCCTCTCAAGACACTCCTCCCCCAATTGAATGATTTTCGTAGAGACTCGTCTTCATCAAAGTTGATCAACACGCCACCTTTCTTTGTAGGGGAATCGTTCATCTCTCGAAGCAGCTCCCGATCCCTCTTGATCGGGCTCACCGTCTTCCGCAACATCTCCATCCAGTCGTCGCCGTCTGCCACCTCGAGCTGCACCGGCCCGGCAGAATCCTTGATCGCGCGCATCCGGGCTCTGAGAACACCGCCGGGGGTACCCGGCTTACTGGCTTCATCATTCTCCGACGAGGAGTCGTCGTGCTCCGCGGCAAGATGCTGTCCGGGAGAAGACCTCGTCATGTCTTCGTCCTCGGACACGTCATATCCGTCGCCCAAGTCACTGCCATGCGGCTCTTCCAGCGATAGCGTGACATTGTTTGGCGCCAAATCCGCGGAGCTAACCCCTAAAAAAGACGGCTTACCAGTGTTTGCATCGTCCTCATCGGCATACAGCTCTCGTTGCTCGTCGAAAGCACCAGGCAATCCTGCCCTCCGACGAAAGTCGAACGTGTCATCATCGGGTTGCGACATTCCTGACATATTCAAAGTCGTCAAACCACGGTCTGCAGCGCCGATTGAGCCTACGCTTGCAACAGGGGGCGCTATTTCTTCGTCCGAATCGTCGTCCGAGTCATCTAAGCCATACGTTGTAAAATGCTCGACCCCGAAGGTCCAGACGCCGGTATCCTTGTCATAGCTCTCAAAGGTGGTGTCGGGAATGCGCTTCAGCCTCTCGACATGCTTGGCGAATCGCTTGGGGTCATTCGTGATTCTCCTGTCCCGACCGCCACGCGGCCATGATTGTTCCAGCGAGATAAGGGCTGGGACATTAAGACCTTTCCCAACGGGTGGCTTCCTCGCCTGAACAGGATAGACGGTCGCAGCTCGTGGCTCCAGCTGAATGATGACACCACACAAATCATCCACCTCGATGTTGCTCATGTCGACGGGGACTTTGAAACGGATAGAACCGACGTTTTCTCGGCCGACGATCAGATTGTCGATTCTTTGCCGCTGCATTCTGTTCATGCTCACTAACTCCTCCTTCGTCGGCTGCAGCCAGTAGTCTCCAGGAGAGTTATCAAATCCAGAAGGGGTTTGCGCATCAGGCGTGGCATTGCTGCTCTCCTCTTCGTGAACGATTGCGAGCTCATTGCCTTTGACTTGCTCCATCTCAGGCGTCTTGGAACCGTTGGCGCCAAGAGAGGTGCGACCTTGACGAGGAGTGGTCTCGTCCGACGGGGAGGTGGATGTCTCCTCAGGAGCAGGAAGAGCGCTGCGCACAGGTGTTCCGTGTTCGGTGTTCACATTGCTCGTGTCAAAGCTCACACGCTTCGCTAGTTTGCGAGCGCCCTCGTTACCATTCGCGGTTTGCTTGTCTTTCTGCGGCGTCGAGAAGAGGTCGCTTCGAATATCGCGATTAATGATGAGCTTCTTGGACCCCGTGCTCCCGTACCAACGCGTGTTTGCATTAGCGGAGAATGCCCCCGGCATCAGGATGCTGTCCTCGGCATTGAAGCTTCGGCGTAGGTTGCTTGCAGAGGTGCTCTTGCTCAAGGAGCCAGTCGAGCTGGAGCCTAGGAGACTTCGGTTTAATGTGCCAGGGGTGCTGGATATGCTGCTCGCCGGGCTGCCTCCAGGGGTACCGTACGAACTGTACGAGAACCCAAAACCTCTCCTCTGGGGCGTGGCAAATCGTGACGTGGCTGATGCTGGCGCAAGCTTGTACATTGGCAGAATATTGCTCTTGCGCGGTCTGGCACTGCCATTTAGAGGCGTGGCGAGCGGACCAGGATTCGATACCTCATTACCACCCAATCCAGCGAAGAGTGAAGGACTTCCGTATGCCGAAACGTCGTTAAGGTTGGCGGTCAAGCCTTGCGGAGCAGCATTGGCTTGCTGACCATTGCCAAGCAACGAGTTTCCCATTCCGATCTGAGGTTGCTGCTGGCTTAGGCTGTTGCCGAAGAGCGAACCGCCTTGGTTTTGAGCGTTCTGGCCGCCAAAAAGACTCGAGCCAGTGCTTTGGGTTGAGGTGCCAAAAAGACTAGGCTTTGCCTGGTTGTTGCTCGCGCCACCAAACAGGCCACCGCCGGTATTCTGCTGGGTATTGGCATTCATGCTACCTCCGAACAGAGAAGTTCCGCCAGTATTTGCTTGCGTGGTCGAACCTCCGAAAAGGCTACCACCTGTGGCTGGCTTGTTACCAAACAGACTACTGCCTGTGGTTGATGCGTTGGCATTTCCAAAAAGAGAACCACCCGTGGTTTGCTGTTGCTGCTGCGGCTGCTGCTGCGGCTGCTGATTGCCGCCAAACATGCTGCCAGATGCTGTGTTTGTCCCTGCGCCGCCGAAAAGCCCACCAGCGGCCGGTTTCGAAAGCGCATTGCCGCCAAACATGGTGGTACCCTGTTGGTTCTGGTTTTGTTGCCCGAAGCCACCGAAAGCAGAGCCGGTGTTCTGTTGCTGATTCGTGTTTCCGAAAAGACCGCCCCCTGCGGGCTGGTTGGTGTTGGTGTTGTTCCCGAAGAGGCTGGAGCCCGTATTTGCGTTCGTACTCGTGCCGAAAGCGCCGCCCGTGTTGCCGCCGAAGCCAGGTGTCGGATTGGCATTGGTGTTGGTCGCAGTGCCGAAACTGAAGCCATTGCCTGCAGGCTTATTGGCCTGGTTGTTCGCTCCGAATAGGCTCGAGCCAGTGGTGCCCGTGTTTCCGCCGAAAGCAGAATTCGTCGCCGTGTTGGTGCTTCCAAACGCGCCGCCAGAGCCGCCTCCAAAAAGACTGCCCGACGACTGCTGGTTCTGCGTACTTGTGCCAAACATCCCCCCGGTCGTCTTGTTGCCACCAAAGAGACCACCGCCGGGGTTGTTGGCAGTATTGTTGTTTCCAAACGCATTAGATCCAAAGGCATTGGTGGAGTTGTTCGTACCACCGCCGAACATGCCGCCGCCGGTGTTGTTGGTCGTAGAGGAGCCAAATGCGTTGTTCGTCTGATTGTTAGAACCAAATGTACCTCCAAATGTTGAGTTCACACCGAAGGCTCCAGCTCCATTGACATTACCGTGGCGACGCCCTTGCGCGTAGTCCGCCAGCCTCAACTCCTCCACGGACCACTTCTTATACGGCTCTTGAAACAGGATGTTTTGGAACGAGTTCGACGTGGAGCTACTCGGTGTCTCCTTCTCTGTGTATGCCTGAAATGGCGTCGACGCTGTGCCTGGAGGATCTCCGACAGCTCCGCCGGCAGCTCCACCGCCAAAGGCCGTATTGCCTCCAGAACCGAAGGCAGACGTGGTCGTGTTATTGCCACCGAATAGTGACGATCCGGTGTTAGCAGTGGAGCCGAATGCTGTGGTCTTGTTTCCTCCAAACATGCTGCCGCCGGTCGTGTTCCCACCCCCAAAAGGAGATGATGTCGTGTTATTTGTACTTCCAAACCCGCCAAAGGTGGAAGTGTTTGTTGCTGTATTGGTCGAGCCGAACATGCCGCCACCAGTATTGGTAGACCCGAACGCAGGTTTGCTCCCAAAGCTGCTGGTTGTCGCCCCAAATCCACCACCTGTGTCCATCAGCACAGGCACCAGGCACCGTCCACGTAGTAAAGGGACGGGTTGAAAGACCTACCAGACGAGGCACCAAAGCCGGCGTTCGTAGTGTTGGCACTGTTGCCGAACATGCCACCGCTCGCATTATTATTATTCTGGCCAAAGCCACTGGTGGTTCCTGACCCAAATCCTATGTTCAGAAACAGGTATCAGCAGCGTTCGCCTTTATCCACCCGCAACAAAGAACCTACCCGCAGGATTGTTGTTGGTACTCGAACCGAAGCCGCCAAATGTCGTTGACTGGTTGTTGGCCTGGCCAAAGCCCCCAAAGCCGCCGCCAAACGACATGGTGCCGAAGGGGGCGTCGACAGATCGCGCCTACAGTGTTGAGATGCTCGATAGAAAGCGCGCTGTTATTTGGAGCTCAGGGAGATGTTGCAAGCTGCGGCGAGGCGAGGACCGTCATGGATCGGGACAGGTATCGCGCGTCGAGCAGATAAATGTTGGCGTTGCCAAATGAGCAAGAAGTCGGGGCGGCCAAAAAGGCGCTAACAGAAGCTTGCACGCGTAGGGAGCCAGCGTTCAGGCGACGACTATCGATTGGAGCAGGCGGAAGTCGACAAAGCGAAAGGGCCGCAACACGAAAAAAGACATAATTGGCCGCTGACTAAGAGGGGGGGGGGTCCCGAGGCCAAAGTAATTCACTGCTAGTACTCCGTAGGGGCGATTCACTTGCGCAGAGTACTCTGTACATACCTACCTATCTGATATCAGTGAGATTAGAGAACAGCAGGATAGCGAAACGCTTCATGCACTGTACCTGCACCGTGCAGGATCGTCACAAGCTGCAAAGAGTGTAGGCCAGCTTTATCAACGGGGCCTTTGCTTGCCTGCTCATGTCTCTGTCTAACTGTCCGTACTTTTGCTCACCCTTAATCACTAACTATGTACATACTTGTCCTTTTCTTTGTGTACCAACCTGTTTATGCATTTGACTGGCTGATCATGCATCTCATGCACACGCATCTCAGTGAGCAGTGCGAACTTGTTTTAAACAGTCTTGCCCCGTTCAACCCCTCCCACCAAGCGCTACTACTAATGTACTTACCGAGTACAGCTACCTGCCCAGCAGTACGGTAGTTCCCCGGGAGCCGGGCAGCTCCGCGCCCTCGGTGGCCGCCTCAATAATTACCAAGGAGCAAGACAGCGAACGTTGTCGCGTCCCCCCAAGCAGCCACCCAAGCTCTGGTCGCGTCGCATCCCAAGCAAAAAGCAGGCCGCGCCGAGCAGCCTCGCGCAAGCTCTCCATCCCGCATCAACATCAGCTCGTGCTTCTCGTTGCAAGGCGAACCTCCTTCTCCTTGCTTTTTCCCTTTTCTCAACCCCTCACGAATCCTACAAGTGCGTACATTCACGACGTCCAACGGATTGAAATTGCGCGCAGAAATCAAGCTTGCAACTCCACCCCCTCTCGGCAGGGTCTACGCAACGAATCCACCACCCGTTCCCTCACGATTCGCAAAGCGATATTCACCATGAATTCTCACATTACGCCGCGACCGTTCGGGACTCGCTCATTAGCCGTGGGCTCCCTACCGCCCAATCAGCAGAATCAACATCGACAGCCTGCGCCGCAACACCAACAACAACAACAACAACCCCTGCAACCTACACACCTCTCCTCCAACGAGGAGTACATCTCTATAACCGACGAGGAACGGGAGCACATAGACGAGGTGGTACGTATTCTTCTGCTCGACGCGATATATTCCCCGGCTCACACACCAACGACTGTAGTTCGACCTCATGGACCTGAAGAAGAAGGGATGGCTCAACAGTTACGAATTCAAACACTCCCTCGCTGCCCTGGGCTTCGATCTCCCGAAACCCGACTACTTTTCTCACCTCGAATCCTACGGCACCATACCCCCCGACTGGCCTGACCAGCACCAATGCCCCGTCAACCGTCTGCACATCTACCTCGATGGCTTCCGTCTCTGCGCCGCCAAGCTCATGGCCAACCGGGATCCGCGTGAGGAGGCCATCAAGGTTTTCAACATGTTCGATTATGACCAGGACGGCATCATCTCCTTGGACGACATGCGCCACCTTGCGCAGGACATCAAGGAGGAGCGCTCCCTGTCAGACGAGGAGATTCAAAGTATGATTGACCACCTGGACCATGACGGGAAGGGAGGCGTCAACTTGGAGGAATTCATCCAGATGATGGAGGAGGCTGGGTAAGGGAGGAAAAAAGAAACAACATCGACGGGGCAGGGAACGGCGTTGACTGGCTTCATGCTCAATCTGCGTTTACGCGTCCCTGGAGCCACGGAGGCTAGCCACCCGCCTGCTTTGCGCACCATATTGTCATCTGCTAATCGTTCGAAACGTACACGACCCCGACGACTCGGTGCCGCCAAATATCCACCTCGTCCTTCAAGTATGCCTACTCTTCTGTTTCAGGGCCCATTTGTTTTAATAGCAGCTTATGTACGTTGGTTTCGCAGCCTTTTTCGACCCTCTTTGCACATGAGCGGGTTGGACGAGCATGGAGGCTCTCGAATTTGGAAAGAAGATGTACATAGGGGGTAGGCTCATCGCACGTCATAACTTATCCCGTCCATGACAGAGGATCTTCCGAGCTCCGAAAGGGACCAAACACGTCCCTAGCTGAGGGGGTTATGGCAGCCAAGGTGTACAGACAGGCAGGACATCAGCCAAGGCGAGAGCGGCCTCTTCAAGATGGGCTAGGTCGAAAAGAGAGGGGGGGAGGGAGGGTCACTTGGAAAGATATCTATCAAGTTGAATCAGATCTAGAAGTTGTTGGAGCCTGTTGAAACCGCGACGAAGCGCTTCTTTAAATAGCATGAGTTTTCCTCACAGGCATGACTACTCAAACGTGCATACGGTGTCTCCCAACTCCCCAACACGGCCTAGCTTACTTCCGCACATAACCGCCTCTGAAAGAGAGAAAAGAAAAGGGAACGAACAATGAACACGTCGCATGGACGGGAACAGAACTTTTGCAATGAACGAGGTACACTACCCCCATTCACGTGCAGATAACAGAGGCAAAGGACAATTTGTGGCTTCTCAGTAGGTATCAGGGTTGCGCGTGAGAATCAAGGAAGTAAGCGCTCCACAGGAGGGTCAATGTCATGTCAGAGGGTGAGAGAGAGGGATGGGTGCCGTGAGTTCCAAACATCAGAATCTTGTCAGAGACGCAGCAGCTGAAAGGAGGAAACCCCATCTAGAACTGAATGAGGTCGTGGTTCTGACCCTGACGTTGCTGTTGTGGCTGCTGAGCTCCAAAGGGGTTGTTGCTCCCCTGCCCGTTGGTAGTCTGACCTCCGTACGTGACAGTGGGCATTCCGGTGAACTGTTGACGCATGTAGGGGTTTCCCGTCGCGTTTGCATTCAAACGTTGCATTCCCGAGCCAGCGCTATTCGCAAAGACGCCCGGAGCTGTGTGCTGCGACGGGATTCGCAGGTCTCCCGTGTTCCCAAAGGTGTCCATGCCGTCACCACTGGCGAGCAAGGAGTTCAACTTTGATTCGTATTCGTTCATATCCTTCTGCGGAGCGTTGAGAGATGGCTGTTGCTGAGCAAAAGACAATTGTTGCGGGTTCTGCTGTTGCGGCTGCGTCTGTACCGCAGGCTGGGTGTTGAACGTCGGCAGGGGTTTTTGCTCAGGCAGGGAGCTCAAGGTGGAGATGGCAGGCTTAGAGGTTTGGGGCCGATTGAATTGCGCGAAGGGGTTGTTGGAGCCAGTCGGCGTCGGCATCAAGGATGACTGTTGCTGTTGCTGGTTCTGGTTGGAAGCCCAAGGGTTATTGCTGCCCGGCTGAAGCGTCGGTTCCGGCGACAGGTGCGACGTCAGCGGCATCGGCGGTTGCGTTTGTTGCCGAGGCATCTGTTGGGCGTACGGGTTGAACCCTGTAGGCTGCGGTTGAAAGCCTTGCATATTTTGCTGCTGGCCATACGGGTCCACGCCCATGCCTGTAGGTTGCATGCCAAACGCAGCCGTGTTGTAGTTGGGCTGGAAACCTGTCGGCTGCGGATGCTGAAACCCTGTGTAGGCATTGGCCATGTATCCAGTCGGTTGGTTCTGCATCTGACTCTGGTCTATGGGGTTCGCGAAGAAGTCAACGGGATTGCCCTGCTGGTAGCCTTGATTGAAGCCTGTTATTTGCGGCTGACTTGTCGTGGGGACGGTCTGCGTTGGCCCATCGTCGAACAGCGAAGCGGCGTTGTTATTCTCCAGTTCTCGGCGCCTCCTTTCCTCCTCTTCCTGGCTCAGTTTGATTGCCTTGGCCAAATCGTCATCGTCATCATCGGTTCGTCGAGTCTCTCGTTTCTTCCTGTCCTCCTCTTCTTGATATTTGCTTGCCTCGAGGGCCAGCTGGTACTCGGCATCATCTTCGTCGTGAGCCTGAGCCCGCCTGTCCCTTGGTCTCCGTGGAGGCGACGACGGTTCGGCCGAATGCGGAGCAAACTCTTCCAATCCAGTGACTCGAGACTTCCACGATCTCCTGTCGCTTCTCTCGCCACGCAGTCTTTCCTCGTCGAGAATAAGGGCCGTGAGCTCCTTGGCAGCCACACGCACTACGGAAACCTTCAGCACGGCGGTGCTTATTAAAGCAGAAGCACAGAATGTCCTTACCGTTTTGACCGACATCGCGGCCATCTTCATCGATGTACTGAAATTCTCGCAAAGTTTTGATGATATAAACGCTCTGGCGGGCCCAGGTGACCACCAGTTCTGACCCCTCATGGAGGCAGTAATCGAGGACCTTGAGCGCCTTGAGCACATGTCGCCAGTTCTTGCCCTTGTCATTGAGTCGCTTGTCGAGCATATCCATGATATCATAAAATTCGGTCGACCTTGATGCGGGTTCAACATAAACAATCCAGACTGGGCGTAGGGTGAAAGGTAGCACACGTACGTATTGAATGTCATTTGAGCTATCTCGCCCATCTGGGTACCGGTTGGACCCCATGGATCATTGCTCGTTGCTACGAAGTAGCGTTAGTCGCAATCGCCATGGAACCTCTGAAAAGACCCTGTTCTTTATTGCACTTGCCTTCGCGGACCTTGACCTGGGTGCTTGAATAGCCCTTGGTGACATTTTTGACGCTGCGCATAACCTTGGACATGGTGGGCGATGGCGGGGCGGGGATGCCGCCGGCTTGAAGCGAGGACAGAGAGGCAGAATTAGGCTTCGAGAAAATGTTGCAAGGTCTTGAAGGTATTCAGGCCTCTCGTCGTGGAAAGGCACCGGCGTCAGCTTGGGTTGGAAGAAGTTGGAAGAACGGACCGAGGACCGCGTCGGGTGGGTTGACAAAAGGGCAGGAAGAGCGTCGAGAGGATTGGCACAAGTGCAGCCGTGCAGGTAAAATCTTTCGTGTCAGACGGCGCACAAGGAAGTAAGAACAGGCGTGTTCGAGCAACGAGCTAGGATGACAATGGCCGCTTCGAGAGTCAAAGGTGCTCCTAGGGACTGAGTTTGAATGCGTCACCGGAACTGGATTTCCTTCAGAGGAGGTATTACGTACGCTGCCACCCTTTGGGAGTAGCCCGTTTGGGCCGCAGAGGTATTGATTACTGGCGGCAGTACTCCGTACTTTAGCGTTTTTGTGCATGTACCTAGCCGGTGGAGATATCTGGTACGAAGGAAACATGCAAAGGGCCGCCTAAACAGCAAGTACTGCGGGTGATCCCTGTGCGCCTCTGGTACTCAGCACAGCTGCGAGACACAGCCCTTCCCAGCATATCTTACTTGGAATGGCCATCATAGTAATCGATATTTTGGTGTTACAAATACGTCACCGCTACCCTACAAGAACGTGTACAGCCACATATTTTTCGGTTACTACTGGCCGACGCAAGAAGCCACTCATGACACTGGACGTGGAGCACATTTCATTGTTGCAAAATAATCATTGCTCCTGTTGTTGTAAAGCCTATATCAATCTTGAAAGCGAATTTTATCGTTCCTATACAGACCCATGCTCCCCGTTGTGCCCCGTGTCTCAACGCCCAATTATCGAATCTCACCTCAACATTACCGGTCATCGCCAGTAATTAAAGCAAAAAAACACATGTAAGCCATCAAACTCCCTTTCTTATCTCCTGTTCCCATAGCCAAATGATCCCTGAAGATAGCAAAAATAAGCAAGAAACCAGATTTCCTGCATTTTTCACATCCAGCAAAATAGTTTTGTCGCGCTCGTCAATCCTCGATAACGATGACATTGTCATCAGCGTCGATATCCATGGCCTCCACCCTAAGATTCAATGAACTCTGTGAGTCGGTATTGGTCCTAGCCTGAGAAAAAGCACCTATGATCGTGATGTCATCATCGTCGTCAGATTCAGCTTTAGTCGATCCCACCGTATCTTGCGAATGAAGCCCTGTCTCGGAACCCTGACGATTCTGTTCATTGCCATCGCTGGCTCGATTGACAACTGGTGAGCGGCTGTGAAGGTTGCGCGAATTGCGCGAAATTGACGAATAACGGCCATTACTGCCTGCTCTGAGGATGCTCGGGGAAGAAAAGCTACTGGCGGAGCGCCTGATAGTCGAGGATCTCGCCAAGCTTGGTGATTTGGAGCCTCGGCTTTGGGGTGTTGAGCGCAAGAACAAGCTGCTCTCCGACCTCACGGTCCTTGACGCCGATCTGCTGACCTCACGAGGGCTTATGATTCCTTCGTCGCTGACGAAGAGCGATTCCTCTACCAATCTTCTATCCTCACTGTCGCGAGCTATCGGTTGAAGGTCGTTGGTTGCCGTAGCTTGACTTTCATTGCTGTTGCTGACTGTTGGTTGCGGCAAGTCTATGTCCATTTCGTCCGAGTCCCCCCTAATGCCGTGGGTTTCTCCTGCCTGCTCTGGTGACTCGTTCGAATTAGAACCTTCATCGGAAACAGGTGATGTCGTCGATGAATTGAAGAATGGAGAAACTTCATTGTCGTGACTGCCGTCGTTAGTAGCCACGAGATGGGCCCCTTCGTCGCCCCCTTCATTATTGTCATCATTATTGTCGTCATCGTCATCATCATCATCATCATCATCATCATCATCATCATCACCACTAACTGAATCATCGTCGTCGCTGTTCTCCGACTCGCTCGAGTCACTGATGGTGATGACGTCTTGAGATGCCACGCTTGCCGCATGGCTCGACTCAGGCGGAGGCGATGGAAGGCCTTCCGGGAACTGCGAATGCGCGACATCTTCGCAACAAAGTCTCTCGAGCAACAGCCAAATTTCGGGAACTTCATTCTCGTCAGGGTTCCCGATTGGTTTGAGCGATGAAAGGTTACGAAGTCTTGACTTGAGATAGTCATTGGGCTCTTTCGCCATTGTCACAGTGTTGCGGACGTCGGCCAGGAAGGTAGTGTCTCTCACCGCAACTTTTTCCTCCGACTTGGTCCATCGATCATAGTCTCGAAATTCGATATCTCTGAGCCCGCGCAGGCAATGCACGTAGTCTAGGCCCTGCACAGTTCTTAGGGACCTGAACATGCGGTAGTTGGGCTGCCTGAATGTTTTGTGCTTTAGGTAGCGTATGGTGCCTCGGGTCTCGTACTTTCGGCGCATTTGGCTTTTGGATGACTCGGGGAGATAGACAACGAAAGTTTTGAGACGAATGGCCTCGGGAAGCCAACTCAAAGGTTGTGTCCGGCGAGAGATGCGTTTTCCGCGGTCATTGCGCGCGTACGTTAGCGCTTGAGAACCGAGCCAGACGAGTTCGATATGTTGAAGTCGTTGGTGTCTGGTGCCGATGCCTTTCGCAAAGCGACCCTATTCGCCGAGCGAAGAAAAGGCAAACGTGTTCTCACCGTAGAACAGATGCACACCCCAAAAATGCCATGACTTGCAGACCAGCAACGGGGCCAGAAGCTCGTTGGGTCGCGTTGCGAAGGATATGCTGACAGGCTCGCTTCCGATATGAAAACGATGTAAGAGACTGAGACGGTCAGGGTCTGCGAATATATCGGCGACGTTGTCAATTGTCGGTTCATGGTACGGATCGAGCCTTGAGATCGCATGGACGACTTGGCCGTAGAAGCATAGAAGATGCTTCAGTATGCGAAATTGCACCTCTGCCGGCAGTTGGTGTATGATAACATCCATCGGCCCCGATCTTGGATTGGACATCTCGTCCTCTGTGTTTGGCTCTCTCAGCACCAAGTCTGGATGGACTTTGAGAGGGTGGCCGTTGGCGTTGGCCTCGCGACAGGACAGCTTGTAGATCTCCTCGTACGAAAGTTGACCACTAACGGGGCCGTTCGAGATGCGAATTTGCAAGAATTCTGGCCAGGTCTGTACGCTTGGTTAGAGCCGACACGGAGCATGTTAGCGTGGGGCAAGTAAGATGTCTCACCACTTCGGTTTGCAGGCCACGACGGTTCCGTTGGTATCTTTGGAGTTCGGCTCTGCAAGCTTGAAGCTCGACTTTGCAATCTCGAAGTTTGGCTCTGGCAAGGAAGACCAAGTTCGCTATTTCAATGGCACGATTGGTCAAATTCCAGTACGGCAGCTTGCAGGTTTCGGCGCAATTATCTGTGAAAGTCACATGCGGCAACGTGTCTAACTCAAGCTCCCCCAACTTGACGTTTAAGTCGTGTGTGTCTTGGACCACTCGGTCATTTCCTGGCACCTCGTTGACATTGGGCACCGTGTTGTTGGGCGGTGTATTATCAGCTGGTGGTGCATCACCGGCGGGTTGGTCGTCGTCGCCGTTGAGATGGAACTGATCCATACCATCATCATGGTCCATACCATCGTCTTGGGAGTCTGCCATGACGGACGAATGCTGGGCTATTGGAGGCGCAGAGCCCAGATATGTCAGTACATGCCAACTAAAGAAAAAGAAGGCAGAGGCGGATGAAATAAAGACTTGACCACAGCCGTACCTTGGGTCTGATGGCAGGGCTGAAACAGATGAGGCTGGTTGTGGGGGTGTTGACGCAATCGATCGTCTCATATACTAGAAAGCCTGCGTGGATGCGTATGGAATCAGGATGGAAAGAGATGCAAGTCCGTAGTGAGATGAAGGCACAAGAAAGGATGAAGTTGTTTTATTGGACCCAATATTGGCAGTGGCCTTTGATGGACCTCATGCGTGATAAATGAGGAGTGAAGAGGAAAGAGATGACTGAGAAAATCAAGGGAGAGGAATGCTGCTTTTATAAGACCAACCATCCGATGTGAATTGAATTGGGGTGAATTGAATGCCTCGGAGATGTGCCGTGTTAAGCCGTGTGTAAGTGAAGTGGGTGGAGTGTTGACGCTTTATCCAACGCAGAACAGAACACCTGCGAGACTTGCACGGCAGAATGTGATGGACGACTCTGCCACACATCGACCGCAACCAGCTCGGGCCGCCTGGGTAGATCTGTGAGTGGTCTGTCAATAGCCGTTCGTCCCTGGGAAAATCGAGTCGTTCCGACGTTTTCAATGTTTATGGGGGAAGGTCAGGAAGAAGCAATAATCTTGTCTCATATAAAATATACAACGCCCATGGTAAGTGTTCGCTGCCAAGCTGTTGCCTGCATGCCCGTCTATATGCTCCAACGTTCTGTATCGCCCTTGTGCTTCGAGGCCTGGATTGTTGGGATTTGGTTTCGTCCTATATATACTCATTACCCATTGGCGGGCATTGCGAATCTCTCGCAAGTTTACACTTGCCACTTGCGGAAAGTGTCCATGACGGTGGTGAAAACGACGAGAAGGATACCACCTCCGGGTCCAAGACGGAGTACCTTGGGACATGTCTTTAGTTTGGAATTCATCTCGCTTCAACATTCAACATACCTTTGGCAGAAAGCCCTTGTACAAGGCGCCGGGACCCTCCTCCTTGAACACGGTGGCGACAGCAGGCCACGCCCAGTTGTATTTGGGAACCTGACCGGGCACCTTTGAAGTGTTTTGGATGCGGGACTTGACCACGTCGAGCGGGGTGTTGAGGACGGTGCCTACTGTTCCTCCAACGGCACCTGATATCAGATCGTTGGTCATCTGGCCCCTCTTGGAGTCTGCTTTGGGCAACATATTCCGGACTTGGAAGATGCAACCAAAGTAGCCGGCGTTCCACAAGATGTGACGCCACAGGGTACTCTCGAGGCCCTGGTACAGGGTCAGAGGGCCCTCATTCTTGACCGTCTTGACCACGCAGTCCACCATACCCGAGTACTTTCCAGCGGAAGCCTTGTCCTGCAAGCGGATCTTGATGAGCTCGAAGGGGACAACGACGAAGGATTCGGTAGCACCGGCGGTGGCGCCCGTTAGGATAGAGAGGGATTGGTTCATCTGGGCGACGCCAAACATCTTGCGGTAGACTTTGCCCCATTCGTCGTTGGCAGCGAACTTGGTGGCTCGCTTTGGTGCCTCCATGAGAATCGGCGCCGAGATGCCTCGGTAGAGTCGGGAGAAGCTAGAGAGATATGAGCACCGCAACAATGAGGCAGGTATTCCGGAGCCTACCCTTCATTCTTGATGATTTTGCGAAAACAGTCCAGCATGCCGTTGTATGAATCAGCACCTGTTCCCTTGCCGGTCTGCAACTGACTGCGAATTATAAGTACATCGATTTTGGGCTCTAGTGTTGGGAGAAGGCGTACACTCGAGTCTTGACGACATCCAAGGGAAACCTTTGGAAGATAGGTTAGTGCCACCACGCGCGAATGAGGGCAGGGAGTGAACTCACATGACCAGAATCTAGTGAACGCCATGCGTTAGCATTACGGGAGCTGTAGACGTTCCATCTCGACAGCAATGAAGCATACCTCGGACACGCCCGCAATTGCGCCTGTTCACAACGTCAGCAGAGGAAGCATCAGACAGACAGGCATCCAGAGAGGGACCTACCTGCGGCGAATTGGTAGGCAAAGGGGAGAGGCTTTTCTTGAGACATGATGAGACGTTGACTTGAAGAGTCCTGCACCGTGAGCTTAGCGATGGCGTGCGTGGACAGATTCAATGGCAGCTTGTCGCAAGATGAGTTTCTAGCGGTAGAGCGAAGTCGGCCTTGATGGCCGGGTGAATCGCGGCAATCAGGGACCAACGACCGGGGAAGGAAACCCACATCGACCCAGCTGCGCGGTGGAGAGGACAGGAAGCCGAAGCGATTGGCCCGCCGTTGCATCCAGCCTTTCCCGTGCAGGCGTTTTGCACCGTCGATCACAGGCTTCAACTTACTGCCTCGTGCCTCGTTACCTCATCACCTCGTCAAGGCAGGGCCGTGATACGTTATTTATGACCGGTGTACGGAAAACATGGATTCGACCGACAATAACTCGCGGACTGTATGTACAAATTTGAATCACACGAGGTCAAGTAATACACCAGAACATAGAGGTCACAGATCTGAGATAACCATCAACAGTCTCGGAATGGGCCACAGGCTGCTGTGACGGCCTCCCATTGGATGCTCTGATGGCTGTTCCTGACATCAATTACGGTGCTCGAAACTTGGCACTTATCGGAGGAAAAGGTCCAGGTATGTACCCCTCTCACCCGACTCCAACGGCAAAGTGACATCCATCATAGGCCAGAGGTGAGAACCCCCGCTGTGGGCCTTGCCTTGCCACTGCCCTGAGCGTCCCGGAGGGCAGGCGCATCCCCTGCCCATGCTTTGAATGCCGAAAGAGTCATCGAGAGCTGTCGGATTTAGCTGTCACTCATCTTTCGTCGCCCTCGCATCTCGCTATATCCGACATCGAAATTCGACCCTATCAACATCGCGCAGTCTCCATAGACCTCTCTTTTCGAAACTCGGCTCCCGATCTCCAAGTATCTACACATTGCAGTGTCTGCTGCACCGGCACGCAACATCCGTAATACCAGCAACGCGCAATTCTCCTTTGCGCCACCTCATCGCCCTCGGCCCTCGCCAGTCGCATCAACCAAGGTCCAAAGTCTCCCAACTCAGAGAGTTCGCAGCTCCGCATACGTACGGGCGACGTCTGTCTGGCGCTTTCGACCGCACCTTTAAACACGCCGTGATCCCCGAGACTCACAGCGAGGTGCCACCAAAAGCGCCTGGACGAGACTCATTTTGCCTTGCCACGGCCCATGAGTCATCTGCTGTGGCAGTTTTATTGGGAAAATGACGTCGAAAAGTTTCGACGTCTACTGGCCCCTCCTGGCTCTTCCCATGCCTCGTTCAAAGGCAGCTCTGGGGTTTCGGAGCCCCGTGCAGGAGTAATCGGCACATCTCCCCGTGCGCGGGTCGCCTCGCGCAAAAGCTCCGGATACACGTCGAATCATGGAAAGTTCAAAGACGGCTCAACCAGCCTGACTAGAATTGAAGTCAATTGTCGAAATCCTGTTGGCTTGACCGTCCTTTTACGTGCCGCGTCGTCGACGAGACCTACCGCTGGCGACTTTGTCCAAGCGCTTCTCGCTCACCCGGCCACCGATATCTACGTACAGGACTGGGAGAATGGCTGGAATGCTTTGCACAGAGCTCTGTATGCGGGCAATGTCTCCATCGCGCAGATGCTGCTTGTAAAGGAGCGTATGAATCTCACCAGTCCTACCACGAACCTTGCTTCGGCCAGTAGAG
>JADHZA010000222.1:0-36276 GCA_018831705.1 Torrubiellomyces zombiae
AGGTGGCACAACCACGGTCGCACAGGTGCCTGCACAGCGCACACATGCAGTGCTGTAGCTGCTGTGCAACACACACACATTGGTGTGCGTTGCCATGGCAACGCACACACTGCCTGTAAGTTCAATAACTATACTCACGAATATATACCTACTGTAGCTAAAAAGCAGCCTTACTTAGCAGCCCTATTATATATAGTACAAGTAGAGGTAATATTTAATTAATAATATTATTATAATGTACGGGGTATAAGTATATAACTAGAAAAGATAATACCCTAGGGATATTTTTATACTTATTAAGTAGTATAACTTTATTAAACGGCTATTAAAGTTACGTTACTATAGATGTCTTAGGTACCTAATTAGTTAAAGTGGCTAAAAACGCTAACCTCTAGGCGAATTAAGTAACGATAGCCTTAATTAGCTATGGCTGACTGATACTTTCTAGGGCTGTGATATATGCGATATACCTCTTTGTAAATAGAAAGATTGTTAGTATATATATTATAGGCAAATTTAGGTGTAATATTATATACCTGTTATCTTCATACTTTGATTGGTCGACAGCCTTGTGGATACAAAAAATGCGTCTTACGGAATTTAAGGAGATATTACAGGTAATTACATGCGGGTAATCTCCCTGGTAAACGCTCGTAGAACTGAACACTACTGGTAATACTTGTAGCAGTGTCAAAACAGTCTCTGCCTAACCTACAGTGTACGTCCACTCAGTGCCTGTCCCGAAAATCTCAGCCCTTTTTCACATCCATTGCTTACTTACCGCTGGCATCCCGATCACGCCCGATGCCCTGCCATGATTGAATTGGGTGTGTGATTACCTCAGTGTGCCTGGCAACAACAAAAACTTTAAGATGAAAGGGTGTCTTGGGGCGGGGCTGAAAAAGAGGCGGATGCGAGAAACTCATCGATAGCCGGATTGTGGCTTGACGCCGAGCAAAATCCATTGCCCGAGTCCAGGCCTCGGCCAAGGGCCAACGGAGCCTCAAACAAAGCCAGGAAGGAATACGGACAATAACAACAAGGCTGTCCATAGCCCTCGACGGCACTGCTCGTGACGCAACTGTGTTTTTTCTTGCAAGCCCCTGAATCAATGGGGAAAATACGAGTGCCTCGTGCCCTCTGCTCGACAGGGTTCTCCTCCTTCCAAGGCTGTGCCTGCCTGCGCCAGATCGGCGCTGAGTGATATGAAACATCACGAGGGATGCCATGACCCCTGTTACGAAGGTTACAAGATTTTGATTGTACATCAGCAATTACGTAGACTCAATTTACGAGAATGTTAGTACGTGTAAGTTACATGCTCACCGTGCCTTTCGTTCCGTCTTCTTCATGCCTGGAAGCGTGTCGCGAACGACGTCACGTGGGATGAAACGCGATGGAACGAAACATACTCCGTGCTTCACCAGCAAGCATTATTAGTCTACGGCTCTACACACATACCTAGTCGTACAACAGCTGTACTACAGGTAGTAGCCTTTTTCGCACACGTCGACGCCTATCAGTTCCCGAAATGGACGATGCGCTGGCCACCCGTGTGTACAAAGGATCGAGTGCTCTATTCTTAACGTATGGAAGATCGTAATCCATGTTTTTTTAAATGCCATTAGGTAGCAGCGAGGCACACGAGAGTGTAGGGAACGGAATTCGTAACAAGCTGTGCTGCAAACCGCCGGCATTTGAGATCTGGCTGTCGGACCGAGCCTCGTACGGTTATCAAGTATCCGACCGAGCGGCGTATCTACTTATAGACTTTAATCGACGAGCCAACGCTTCGTGAATCGTTCGAGATGGTCACCGACAGAAGCGTTAACATATGTATACATGGATACGCTAACATTCCCTTTTCTAGTCCGATTGTTGGGTGGCGATCTCGGTCCTTAGTCCGAGACAATGAAGATATTCACGGGAGAAGTTAGCTTGTGTCAGCGATCCATCTGAGAGACCGGCACATAGGTTTCAAGACCAAATTTTAGCAATTGCATGTAATATGCTATGTAACAAGTATATTGGCTTTCTTTTGGCAGGCCAGTTTCATGACAAGCCAAGCGGCGCAGCAACGCTCGAGAGGGAAACGTCTAATCTCGTCGATGGCGACGCCGAGGCAAGGGAGAGAATATGAAATACAGGTTTCGAGGGCGGGTCGGTTGGTGGACCTGTCCGGAGGGCTGCCTCAGCGCCCGCGAGATCCTGTCTCGCGGTGTGCCGGGTCTGATGAATACGAGAGGCAGTCTCTAATGGTACATTAGTGGGATGTAAAACATTCGTAAGAGCAATGAAGAATCAGCCCGATGATGGAAGACGAAGGTACAAAGTAATAATCATCAACGATAAGGAGGATGATCATGGGCAAAGGCGGTGTGAGAATGAGACCCGGATGAGGCAACGGCCACCAAGGCCGCTCCGCCCAGGTATGGGCCGTATGGCACGGCTTGGCCATTAGAGGCTACCGCCTTGGGTAGCATGAACCCTCTGCCGGGCTTTCGCATGTCACTCGCGAGTGCAACCGCCCTTTCCGCCACAAAACCCGCGATGCACATATGAATGCGTTGCATATGCGCATGCATGTGAGTGTGTCGTGTCTGGGAGACCTATCTATGTAACTTTACTCATCCATGCGGGCGAAATATCCAGCCATGACCTGCATTGAGGCGCATATTTCGTTGCCCTGGCAGCGGCAACCATGCGCAAAAGCAGAACCATGGCCGTGAACGCGTGGTCAATCCGGATGATCCCCTTGTTGGCTCATCAAAAAGAGAGGCCAAACAGCGGCCACGCGGCCTCCCCCCATGCCTCCCCCCCGGAGCGAGGGGAGCACTGGGGGGGCGTGGGGGGGGGAGAAGAAGCGAACCCTTGTTGTGGGCACTACAGGGGTCCTGGGCCCTGACGGTTGACTGGTGCTTTGCCAAAAAGCAACAACGGACAAATCAGATTCAAGGGCCAGGATGTCGTCGACAGGGCCCTTCACCAACGGCGCCGTTCGCTATGAACGTACGGAGTCATTATGTATGCACGTCTTCAGCCACTCACGCTACAGCACTTGTTCGTGATGCGCATGTTCGTGAACCGGACTCGGGCGGTGTGTCCGAGAAGGGCCCAGCAGGGACAGGTCATTGGGTGAGAGGGGGAACCATGTCATCCGTCGCATTCGCGTGGAGGATGCAACCGTCGTTGGAGAAGCCGTGCGGAGGAGGAGGCCATCGCGGTCTGCTGTCCAAGGTAAAGGAGATATCGCTACAAGTAGTACTTGTACAATGTCATGCAACTACTAGTATATACAAGCGTGACAAGTAGGAAAATAAAATGGTGGTCAGCTCGTCAGCGAAGCCAAGCCGCCGGTATCGCGGGGAATAAGTGCGCTGGGGCCCCCCCGGGGTCGGCGTGGCCGATGCAGTCCGGGACGAGACGGTCTTCGTCCTCCATGGGTGGCCATGGCACAGATGACTACATACATACATACTCCGTACACTAACGATGCTTGTTGTGGAAGGTATGTATGTAATTACATATAAGGTTAGCAGGCGTTGATACTGGTGCTGGTGAGATGTGCTGTGCGCCTTTCCGAGCTCATCAGGGTCCGAGTCGCACTTGTACGTGCGTGACTTTCTTTTTCTACATCCACGAGGCACAAAGCCACCAAGAATGAACAAGACCCAATGTGACATACTCGAAATGGCAAAATCTGGGATTCAAACCACTCACTTTATTGTTGTTTTTCCCTGTATTTGCTTCCCTGGCACCCCGACCATCGTGTGCCGTTGCACCAACAACGGCCGGCTTGGTGTTGCCCAGAACGACGCACATGTATGTACACGCGCACGCACTCGCACTCGCTCATGCATATCACAATAGCATCATGCGGCAGACAACAAGACCATTATGTATATTCGCCAATAGGCACCGGCGGGTCCCGCGCTTGTTGTTCCCCAAGACCAACAGGATCAATCGAGAAAATGAGCGGCATCCTGCTCACCAGCCAGCAACTAGTACATACCTATGTACGTGATTCAAAGTCGGAGGAGCAGAGTGGTGAAACTGTGTCCTACATCTTGTCCTTCCAGCCATCACTGCCGTCTTTTTCCTTTTCTCGACCAGTCGTTCTTTTTGTCAGGGTGCTGGTATCTAATTGCAGCACATAACATACTGGCCTATGTATCAGCTCGCCCCCAAGTAGCAGTAATACGTATGACCACCAACATCCCTGGACTGTCAATGTTCAAGGGCAAGCCGACCTTCAATGCATCATCTACGAATACAGGCAATGTAAATGAATCTACTTGTATGTCCACTTTTCGCCAAAACACCTGAGCACTGGCTGGGCCGGATCCAGAAAAAGAAGCCACCCAAGTCATGGACAGATTAAGTGGACCATCCACCCGTATGATGCCATACGGGTGGATGGTCCACTTAATCTGTCCATGACTTGCCACCTTGAAAAGCCTCTGCCAATCCAATCCTAATTAATGAACAGAAACGAGCCGCGGCCTACGGAGTACATATCGTTACTACGTCTATACCTCCACCCAGACTAGTCGTACGTACTGCCCCAAGTCATGAACAGTTTAAGTGGACCATCCACCCGTATGGCATATACGGGTGGATGGTCCACTTAAACTGTCCATGACTTGTGCCCGTACGGGTTGGACGGGTGGCAGTACAGGCAGCCAAGGCGGGCAAAGTACCGGCCCGTACACAGGTCGGTACCTAGAATTGTCCAGGTGCCGCCTTTAGTCAATGGTTGCAGGGGCTCCAGGTACTTGCGCAGTACTCCATTTGCCCATCCCAGCTGCTAACATCAGGCAGCCAAGTCGGCGCCGTTGGGGGAACTCCAATGTTAGTCCTGTGCGAGTACCGTCTGGCCCCCCCTGCCTGCCTGGAGAGAAACAGGCAATTCTGGCCTAGGGCCCCCCAAGCCAATCTCACGTCTTGCTTCCATCTCTGGCCCTCCCTAGTCTCTCCCCTCTCTCTCTTCATCCTCAACTTCCTCGTTGCCTCTCCGTCCTTGTGCAACACGTTTTGTTTCTGTCGCTTTCCTGCGACCCTTCGAAACCCCCTTTGGTCCAATTCCAGCTGCTTGCCTCCGTCAAAGGCTAGCACTGGTCTTGACCGTCCGCTCTTTAGTTGCCCTGGATTTTTCACCCGGCTTATTGCAGTTAGTTCAGCGAATTATTTCCACTCTCGCGTCAGTTGCCCTCGATCATTTCCTTTTCTCAAAGGGACTAGATGATTCGAATTTCGACGGATTCCTTTTTTTGCTTTTCGTCACAATCAACATTCGGTTCTGCCAAGGGATACCCGACCCCATCGCTAACTCTCATCTTCAGATTTTAGCAGCACGAGACGAAACTCATGATCGATTCTCCGTGACGTTTTCTGCAATCTTATTCGTACACGACCACTGAGTTTGAGAGAGAGGTTTATCGAGCAAGCCGCTGTGCACAGACGACAAGATACGAATCCTATGATTGTCACGACGTTTTAGTTGCCCGTCATTTAGTTGTCGCGGCGCGGCTGAAGGGAAGATGGCAACTGCCGATGGCCCAATATGGGCGGACGGTGCCTCTACTGCCCATGCGGCCAACTCACAGGGCTTATTTGCTCCGACTAGCCTCGATGTCTCTTCGACAGAGCCCTCGACGTCGCAGTCGGACGGCCCTCCGCCCAATCCGCCCTTCGTCTTCCCCGGTCGTCAGTCGCATGCTTCCAACACACCAGCATCATACTCTCGTCGCAGACCCGTGTCCGCCCTCGAGCCAAGTACGCCGTCACGCGACATCAACCCTGATGGGCCTCGAACATCCCATAGATCGATGGCGCTCCCAAAATTCAGCTTCAACCCTGGAGCATCACTTCCCCCTAAAGCAAGCGAACTGCCGCTTCTGAGCCCACCGATAACGCCAATCGCCTCTCGACCACCCGCCCTGTCGCCCTCGCGTAACCCCGGGCATGGACACCGACGCGGCGGTAGTGAATTTGTGGGTGGGAGCATCCGAGACGGCAACTCCATTGCAGTTTTGAGCACCAGCCCAACAAAGTCTGACAGTGGCCTCGCCTCTCCTGGACTGCACCCACCCCGACTGCGGCACAGGCGCGGGCTTTCCGGTACCATCTCTACAAACGACTTGCCTCTTTTCCCCCCACAGCTGGACTCTCTGCAATTAAAAGGCAGCAGCGCTCCCAACAGCCCGACCACCTTTGATCCTCGACAGCCTACTCCTTTGGCTATCGATGTTCAGCAAGCCCAGCTGCCAGAGCCCCTCAAACCGATCGATGGCGACACCCACCAAGACCGTCAAGCTGGCTCTGTCAATTCTCCTGTGATGCCTTCCCCTCCACCTCAGCGAACAGCAGGGCCAAGCCCCGAGCCGGCAAAGCCAGTACGGACGAGGGTGGGATTTTCAGACACCCTGGAATTCATTCCACGACCCCTGTCGTTGGTCTCCAGTGACACATCGAGCACTGTAACTGCGCGTCCCAGTCATTCCATGTCTGGAAGCATATCATCCGTTGTTTCTGCTGCTTCTCCAAATGGACGTGGCAGTCCTGTATCCGTGTCTCCCAGTCCCACAAAGGATGCCCCTGATACGAGGCCGAGCACAGCCGGTGCCGTTTTGGAGCATGTGGCCTGCTCGGCACCTACCAGCAACAAAGCGAGCTCGGTCAAACGGCGCAACTCGATACCCGCCCTCGTGGGCGGCGTGGAAGCCAAAGCGGCCAGCCCAGTCACCCAGGACACAAGCAAGGGCCATAAGAAGTGGTCATTTTTCGGGTTGGATTCACTCACCACATCCGCGCCATCTGCGAAGCACCGCTCTTCAAGTTGCAGCTCCTCTGATTCAGCAGCAAGAATGGCGTCGGGTGGATCCGTTACTGATTCCGAATCACTCTCTTCGGTGGAGAAGGTGACCGAGCAAACGGCCCCAAAGAAGAAAACCAAAAAATCGAGCAGAAGGAGAGTCAAGACTTGGGCCGGTTCTATTCTTCCTCGAAAGCCTCGTGGTCAGAAGAAGAAGGGCAAGGTGCAAAACGTAGGGCCACCAACTCCACCGTCGTCTAATGGACCGTGGGAAGATGAAGACAATCATAATGCGGACATGCTGGAAGGCAGCCCTTCAACGCCTACCCTGCGGATCACGGAACCGACGAGCCCCCCAAAGCCGTGGTCAAGGGCCCGGTCAGACGAGGAGGCATCGCATCCCATGATTGACTTGGATGCGGCACTTGGACCCTTCAACACCCCCTTACCGCAAAACCCAGAATGGGAGGCTGCGCAAAGAGCGGCCGGTAACGTTGGCAAACGGCGACTGCATAGTGCGCAGGGCCTGAAGGGCTTCAGCGGACCTGGAATGCATTACCATCGACGGGCAGAGTCGGCCCCCGACCTTCCGCCTTTTGAGTCGAGCCGATCCGTGATACATCGTTTCGGCAGCAGTTCAACAATGGCTGACGTCTTTGAAGAAGACGAGGAAGAAGATGAAACGGACAGCGGGTCCAAGTTGGACACGACGATCCGCACGGAGGTGTCCATTCGGGAGCAGAGCTCTGATGACGAAGCCACGCCACCGGGCTCAGGAGTTGCCGACATGCGTGCGAGCCACGCCGCTTCAGCCGAGACTTTGCCAGACGCCGGCCTGGGCGGGCCGGGAGATGCCTTGGAGACAACGGCCCAAGACGGTGCTAATTCGGAGACACTGCCATCTGTCATGTACCGCAATTCCAGTGCATTCTCGGCAGCAACAAACGAGGCGACTTGCTCGGTCGTCTCGTCATCGAGAAAGTCGTCGAGCACCAAAGACATGACGCCGTTCGAGAACGAATTCACGAACCACGTCTGCAACGAGACACCTAAGCCAAGCCACCCGTCGCCTCCGAACTCGTCTCCCCGGACGCCCATGTCGGTGGATGCCCAGCGCATGTCGACAGCTCCCTCGTCGGTGACAGACGAGAACAGCTTTCGGTCGCTGCTCATGATGGGAGAGCCCGGGCCAGAGTTGCGAAGATCGTTTGACCACGATGTCAAGTCGATGACGTCGTGCAATTCGGCAACGACACGGGACAGCATGGTGATGGCCAGTCCCCGTCTATCCCAGCCGGCCTTTAGAGAACCCCGCCCGTCATCCATGTCCTCGGCTGCGTTCGGGCGCAGGCGGTCGAGTCTCGTTTCCCTAAGCAGACTCATCAGCAGCTCGTATGGGGAGAGGAGCAAATTGTCGATGGAGGTGACGCTAGACATTGAGGGCGAGGGCAAGAGGCCTCGTCCGAAAAGCAGCAGGACGAAGCGGCTAGGGCGGATGATGCAATTTTGGAAACCAAGCAAGGACAGCGAGGCCACGTGAAGCAGAGAAGGGGAGCAAGCTGATTGCAAAGTCGTGGCAACTTGTCATGACGCAGAGTCCGTGTCGTGGTCGTCTACACGCCAATGTTGAAAGACTTGGCAGATTTACTTGATCGGAGCCGTGGCAGCTTGGCGCCGTGCACAGGTTCGCTCAAGATGTACCTGAGCGGAAGCATGGCTCGGAGAAGAAGGAGGCCAAGGGTTTGACGATCGAGAACACATGGAGGGAGTCAATTCTTAGGTGGAGCCGTGGATTGTTTTGCGCATTGTCGTTGCAGCCCGATCTGTCTCGGTCAGCAGCCCTGTCGGGTGACACGAGTGTTTGGGTGAGCAGAAATTGACGGGATTCCGGATATGAAATGTAATTCTCCTTATTCACGAAGACGTGGTCAACAGTGGCTTGAAGACTGGGCGGCACGATGTCGTTGGTGCGGGTGGGATAGGATATATCTCTTCCATTTGGAGAAAGTGAGGCATACAATATATATATACTAGCTCTAGAAAGGCATTGCAATTTGGCATGTCGACACATGCGGCGAGACTTGATTTTTTTTTCTTACTTGTGACGCATAGAGAAAAGGGCAGTGTTGATGGTTGCAGCACTACAGTACTGATGATAGTATCGTCATCCCCTTGAACGCCCGGACGTAAATGCAAGTTCAAGTTCTTGTACACAAGGAAGCAGGCCCAGACAGACAGACACAAGAGTCGACCAATTGGTTCACAAGAAACGCTTGGCAGCACTGACCAAACCACCACCCCAACCCTCGTCGCGACGCCCATAGCCATCACGATACGAGCTGTACGACTCCTCCCTGCCCCAACGCACGTCGCCGCCGCCGCCTCCTCTCCCACGCTCGACTCTTGACGACGAAGACGAGCCGGCCAAGCGCACCGCATCACCGACCAAGCCGAGCGGCGAACCACCGGACGCAGCACGTCCCGCCATGCCCAGCATGCGCTCGAGCGAAGGCGGAACGCGCAGCCCAAAGCGCGCAAGCATGGCGGTCAAAGCGCCCGTCGTCAGCAGCGGCATCACAACCATCAGCAGAACCTTCCACGGATGCCGCTTGGCGTGGTGAACCAGGTCGCGCAGCAGCCGCTTCAGCTGCTTGTACGTTCGTTGCAGGAAGCCGTGCCGGGGGGAGCGCTTGTAGTACGACGATGAGCGTCCTGAAATACTAGTCAGTACTTGGGTGATTCCTGGGGGGTTTTCTTCTTCTTCTTCTTCTTCTTCTTCTTCTTCTTCTTCTTCTTCTTCTTCTTCTTCTTCTTCTTCTTCTTCTTCTTCTGTAAAGTAGCTTGGAAGGATAGGGTGAGGTAGTAGTTACCGAAGAAGCTGGATCGACTGGAATTGCCCAGCCCGAAAAACGACCCCCGCGAGTGGTTGTGCTTCTGGTAGTGGCTCGAGCTGCCGAGGCCGAACAACGACCCCCGCGAGGCATTGTGCTTCTGGTAATGGCTGCTGTCGCCGCCGCCGCCGAGGCCGAACAACGACCCTCGCGACGAATTGTGCTTCTGGTAGTGGCTGCTGCCGCCGCCGCCGAGCCCGAGGAAGCTTCCCCCGCCGGTGCTGTGTCGTCGACGAGAGCTGGATCGAGACCGCGACCGGTGTTTCTTGGATGACCGCGTCGACCGCCGCGAGGCGCCTGGGGTGTCGAAGAAGCCCATCGTGAGCACCCTGTAGGTAGTAGTAGGTCAATTGGGTTTGGAAGCTTCGATAGGCTTTTTGTTCACAGGGTTTCAGCGAGTGTGTGTGTGTGTGTCGCATGCGCGGGATGCAGGAGGGGAAGAGAGATTGAACTTGTACTGTATTACTACTTGTACGTAGGTATGCACTATTCATGTTCCGACTCGATTGACCGTAAATTCAAGTGGCTGGAGAGAAAGCTGACATGGGTGATGGCGGAGGAGGAACTGCTGCATGCAGGCTGGGACAGGGGATGTTGGATGATGACCGGGGTGTGGACGGCTTGTGCAAATGTAGGGAGTCGTGGGAGTACATACGGAGCGACATCTGTGTCAGTATTACCGTATGATTTGCCACGAGCAGTAGATCGAACGTTCACAAACGTTTAGATTAAGATTCGTACCTAGGCTGGTAGTACTGGCGCTTCAAGTATTGTTACCTACATGTAGGTAATACTAGCCTACTAGGTACGTTGTCACTACACGTCTGGTACAGGAAGTTGCAGCAGCAGTAGCTATCAACGCCGTCCGACACTCGGGAGCAACATGGCACCTGCCTCAATAGTGGTCCGAGCCAATTTCTAGACGGGCCCCAGCCAAGAGCTGTTCCAGCTGCAACGACCACATATTACTCGTAGGTAGGATCCATACTCTCGTCCTCCATCATCTCGCCTCATCATCATCATCATCCTCTCCCTGCTTTACACTATCCAAGCGATTGTCCAGGTTCTGATAAACAGCATTCTCAGTGAACCCACCCTCACTTGAGGTAGTGCCGCAATTTATATCGACCATCGCCGCATCGCTACATCGCCGCATCATCGCATTACATCATCAAGTCACTCCGAGAGCAGCATCACCGACATGAGGACACGACAAGCATGCGCGCAACCACACCGAGGGCGAGCCACCTGCGCTCTCGCCCATTCTACCTCACCATATTTCTTCTCTCATTGTTAGCAGCGCATTCCTTCTTGGCAGAGTCAATCCGAAACGGCCATCCCTACGATGAAGCAACGGACCCTCAAAGCCCTTTGCTTTTTTCTCGATCCGACAAGCCAGTCGACTGCAACCAGGTGCAATCGGCCGACGACCAGTGCGCTTTCATCAGGAAGCACTGCACCGACGACGACGCAGGACTCTTGCCATATTTGGATCTATACTACTGTCATCTCGCCCACGCCAAGCCCGTCGCATTCACCATCTTGACCCTTTGGCTCGGCCTTTTGTTCACCACCATCGGCATCGCCGCGAGCGACTTCTTCACCGTCAACCTCGGCACCATCGCCGCCGTCCTCGGCCTCAGCCAGAGTCTGACCGGCGTCACCTTTTTGGCCTTTGGCAATGGCTCCCCCGATGTCTTCAGCACCCTTGCTGCCATGAGCTCCAACAGCCCCAGCATGGCTGTTGGCGAGCTTCTCGGCGCCGCTTGCTTCATCACCGGCGTCGTCGCCGGGTCCATGGCGTTGGTTCGGGAATTCCGTGTCGACCGGAAGACCTTTCTTCGTGATATTGGTTTCTTCATCGTCGCCGTCGCCTTCTCCATGTTCTTCTTAGCCGACGGCATCTTGCATTTCTGGGAGTGCTGCGCCATGATCGGCTTCTATCTCCTGTACGTCTGCACCGTGGTCATCTGGCATTGGCACTCTGCTAGGCGACGCCGACGGGCCAGACGTGAGGGAGAAGCCCGCAGCCATTTTTACGGTTTGACGGGACACTCCGGCGATGAGTTGGCGGGAGAACCCTACCGCGACGACCCAGATGACTTGGACCGTCCAACCTCTCTGGGAGCGCGGCACGGGAGTGTAGATGGTGCCGTCTCTCCGCTGGAGCGCGTGCCTCGCATCGAGGTCGATGGCTTTGAGCCTCGGCCCGACATCGAGGGTGGCCAAGACAGCCTAGACGACGAAGACCATGAAAGGATGGTGGCGGCCGAGGTCTCGCGGAGCATGCGGGTCTTGCGAACGGGGGGCAAGCGCAGCCACATGATGAATCCCATCCGTCCAAGTCTCGTTGGCGCTTTGGAGTTTCGAGCTGCGCTGTCACAGTTGCAAAAGGAGAGCAACCTTCACCTCTCGACGATACCTGGCCGAAGCTACTCGGAGGACCATCTGAACAGACGGGGTCGGAGACGAACCACAAGCGATGTCCTCGATGGCGCTCACCACTTTGAGAATCCTGTTCCCATTTCCGGTGCTTCTGCTCACCACAGGGAGAGAGCCTTGTCATCAGGGGCTGCGCTCGCTACCACCGTCGAAGTTCTCCCTGCTGCGTCGCCAGGGGCATGGTCCGCCAACGACGGCGGCTCGGATTCAGAGCAGTCGCGGACCGGGCAGAGTACGCCCGGCAAGCCAGCTTCGTTCACCGTTGGAGGGAATCTCGCGCCACCTCCGGCTGCCAATGGCCTCAAGCCGGACGGAAGCAGCGCAGGGTCGGCGCCGGTGTTGCAGCTACAGATACCCAGTCGACAGAGCAGTCACAGCGACTTGTTGTCTCCCAACTTGGCTTTCCCTCGATTCACGGACTCCCCCATGGCCATGACACCTAATGCTCTCTCAGAACGACCGGAGTTCCTCGCGGCCACGACGGTAGCGTCAAGACGACAAAGCGAGGTGCATGATGTCACAAGGCTGCGACGGCCGCTCAGGTGGTGGCCGTATTCGGTCATGCCTCCAGTCTACGTCCTTTCCGCCACGCTTTTCCCGACACTGCAGGGGTGGAGGCAAAAGTCGTATTGGGACAAGTTCTTGAGTGCCATATCGGTGCCGAGCATCTTCCTTCTGGTGATAACCTTGCCTGTCGTGGAGCCAGAGACGTTGGAGGGGGCGGCTGACGAGGTGTCGGTGGGCGACGACAGGAGTCAGCGAGCGATCGGCCACTCTGAACGGCCGGCCTCGACATCATCTGGGGTGATTGAGCCAGAGGGGGAATGGGAGCGCTATCGGAGACACACCCTGAGCCAGGCCGGGAGTGAGGGATCAGTCGGGGCAGCGACAGCCCGGGTTGCGGTGGCAGAAACCCCGGGATCTGGTTTGCATGGTGGTTCTAACAACAGAGTGACGCAAGCACCCAAGCCAGTCTCGGACCTGGCGTCGCTCAGCAACACAACGTCGGAGCCCCCCTCATGGAACCGATGGCTTGTCTGCGTGCAGCTATTTGCAGGACCTCTGTTCGCGGGTTTCATATTATGGGCCAATGTCAGGGAAGAAATGGAAGACCCGGGGAGGGGGTTGGTCCTGATGATACTGTACACGCTTCTGGGCTCGTTGGTCCTCCTGGGGGTCTTGTTCCTGTCGACATCAGAGCAGCGACGACCCAAGTATCACTTCGTGCTATGCTTCTTGGGGTTCATCATTAGCATCGCGTGGATCTCAACGATTGCAGGGGAAGTGGTCGGGGTGCTGAAGGCGTTTGGCGTCATCCTCGGCATCTCGGAAGCGTTGCTGGGGCTGACCATCTTCGCGGCCGGCAACAGCGTGGGCGATCTGGTGGCCAACATTACGGTGGCGCGGCTGGGGTATCCGGTGATGGCTTTGTAAGTCTTGTTTCGAAAATCTTTCGTGTCGAATTCGATGGTGCTGACGAGGTGGAAGGTCTGCTTGCTTCGGAGGCCCGATGCTGAACATTCTCCTGGGCATCGGCATCGGAGGCGTCCTGATGATGGTGCAAAAGGCCAACGGGAAGCACGACAAGCACCCGGATCGGCCGTTGCGGTACAAGCCGTACCGGGTGCAGGTGGGCGGGACGCTGCTCGTGTCGTCGGTGACGCTGCTCATGACGCTTCTGATGCTCCTCGTCCTGGTGCCCATGAACAAGTGGGTGCTGAGCAGGAGGATCGGCTGGTTGGCGATTGGGCTGTGGACGGTGGGGACGATTGTCAACGTCGTGGTTGAGGTGACGGGCGTCTGGGCCGAGATGTAGATGCTGTTTGGACATTTGTGACATCATGTAGTATTACATTTTTACCTTTATATGAGCTTGGGAGCATGGAATGCAAGGGTTAGGGTTAGGGTCAATTCCCTATTAATTCCCCGGTCCCAGTTCATGACCATTCCCCCACCCCCGCCTCCATAGCTTCCCTGTTCAACAACCCCCGCCAACGACAGCTTCATCCCACCAGCTTCCACTCCCGACATCGCATCATCCCGCCATCACTCGCCACAGCATATCCAGCCATTGACCATCCTCAATCCTCCCCGAGCAACCATGGACATCAAGCCACCCACCTACTCACCACTCGAGTCGCGTCCCCTGACCGACACCATCTGCCTCTTCGACGTCGACGGCACCCTCACGCCCGCCCGTCTCGTCCGTCTCTCCCTCCCCCCCCTCCTCTCCCACTAACAATATCCAGTCAGCCTCGCCCGAGATGCTCGCCCTGCTCGCCGCCCTCCGCAAGCAATGCACGATCGGCTTCGTCGGCGGCTCCGACCTAAGCAAGCAGGAAGAGCAGCTCGGCCAACCCGCCGGCGTGCCCGTGACCACACTCTTCGACTACTGCTTCTCCGAGAACGGGCTGACAGCCTTCAAGCTGGGCCAGTCGCTGCCGTCCAACAGCTTCATCCAATGGCTGGGCGAGGCCAAGTACAAGGAGCTTGTGAACTTTTGTCTGCGCTACATTGCGGACCTGGACATCCCCGTCAAGCGCGGCACCTTTGTCGAGTTCCGCAACGGCATGATCAACGTCAGTCCTGTGGGGCGGAACGCGAGCACACGGGAGCGATTGGAGTTCGAGGCGTATGATAAGACCGCTGGTGTGAGGACCAAGTTTGTGCAGGCGCTCAAGGATAAGTTTGGCCATTGGGGGCTTACGTACGTTTTTTGCTTTTAACCCCGTTGTGCTGATGCTGGTGCTGACCTGCGTGAAAAATAGACTCTCTATCGGCGGGCAGATTTCTTTCGATGTATTCCCGAACGGCTGGGATAAGACGTATTGTCTGCAGCATCTGGAGAACGAGGCGAAAAAGGAGGGCGGCATTGCGTACAAGAAGATCCATTTCTTTGGCGACAAGACGTTTGAGGGCGGCAACGACTGGGAGATCTTCAGCGATCCGCGCACCATTGGCCACACGGTTACTGGACCTGAGGACACGATTCGCATCTTGAAGGAGACTTTTGGGCTGTAGTGGTGTGGGAAAGGAATGCTTGGACATGGACTGAGAAGGGATGGGCTACGATCATGGTGCAAAATTGGCGTGTTCAGAGTCAGAGATGTGTCATCTGTGGCACTTCGCATGGCCTGCTCATCACGTATATATGCAATGACGAGAAACGCTAGACTACCATAGAGACGGAAACCAAAACGCTTGCAAGCCTCTGCCAGAAAGAAAAAGAGGGTGGCAGTCATCACCTCCCGTATTCCAGGTGCGGTATGATCACGGGCCCATACTTGGTCGTCGCCGTGTACGGACCATCCCCCTGCACCACAAAGTCCACCGCCAGACTCAGCTTCGTCAGACCCTGCTGGCTGCCGCTTCCCAGGCTCGGGTTGGGGCTGAAGGGCACCTGGTTGACCGCCTCCTGATCGTACGCCACGATGGCGACGTAGTTGCGTCGCCCCATGAGCTTCTTGTGCTCGCGTATGCCTCCGCTGGCGTCGGTGTGGAAAATCTCCATCATGTCCTCTTTGGTGTCGGATACCTCGTGCGTCGATCGGTGCCCGTTCCGCGGCACGTAGAGCGTCTTTTGGTTGTGCAGCAGCTTGAGCACGTAGCCGCTCTGCGGGGCGCAGACGATGGGCGACGAGATGATTTGGTACATGGTCTTGTGGTCGCCGGGATGCGTGGGATCGTGCACGAGCCCTGCGCCCGATGCGTTGACGTCTGAAGAGGCTTGTTAGTCGAGGGTATGCTAGATGCTCAGGTGTCAGATCCATGGTGACTTACCGCCGGACAGAAACGTCATGCGGATCCCTTTTGATTGCGCGATCCCCTGCAGGGTACGGATCAGATATGTCCGCTCCAGATCCTTGGTGTCGTGCGTCCACAGGTCTTTCAGGACTTCTTGGATGTCCAGCTCGCCGAATTGGTTCAGCACGTTGCCCATGAGCCCCGTCTTGCCCACTGCCTTCTTCACCTGCGTGAAGCCCTGGGCGACAACCTCCTTCCCACCTACCACGCCCGCTACGGAGCTGGTCACCTTGCCCAGGATGTTGTACGTGGTGTTGACGGCCTTTTTGCCCGCCGCCATGGTGTTGGCCAAGCTCTCCACCCCGTCCAGTCGAGGGTAGACGATGGGCACCGACACCATCCAGATCACATGCTGGACGCTCGGTGGCAGCGTCGCCACCTTGGGGAAGATACCCTGGTACGTTGGTCCGGCCATGACCCGCGCTTGCGTCCGCTCGGACCGACAATCCGGCCCGACGACGACGACGGCCGGTCCGAGATACTTAACGAAATGCCACCCGACACCTGTGATGGTGAATATATCGTGGTCCGTGCTGACGTTTCGCATCATCTCCGTCGTTGTGTGGTGTTGGAACAAAAGGTACATGTCTGTCGCGACCCTGCCAATGTTTCTGAACATGGGAGAGGACTGCATGTAATCTGGATACGAGCCGTAGCCGTCGAATCTGTTCATCTGGTCAGTCGGTCGGGTTGGCGCTGGTGGAGCCGGGAGCACTTACATGTCGTGGTCGTTTATCTGTAACACGTGCGGGATCTGGGCAAACGCTTCCCTCAAAAAAGGCTGGTCAAAGTGACTGGTGTAGTAATGGAAATAAGCATGGGCCACATCCTCTTCGTGTCGCGCCGTCCATTGCGCATTCTTCTTGTTGTCTCTGCCGCTCATGGCAAGCCACTGCTTCAGCAGGGGAACTTCTTTCCAGAGCCGGTCCCCGAATATCTGGTCGCCCAGGCCGAGTTGCACGTGGAAGCCACCGCAGTCCACGTTCTTTTGCAGCACGTCTTTCCACATGAAGCCGATGCCTCCGAGACGGCCTCGTTCGTTCTGCGACGTGCTGCCGGCAAAGTCATTCCCTGAGTGTGCAATGAACCGCCAACCGGTCTCATGTCGACCGGCCACGACGAATTCATATCGTGTACATCCTAGGTGGGACGTGACAGCGTATGTCCACCGCTCTGTGCCTTCCTCCCCCATCTGCAGGTCGACATCGTACTTGAAATAAGTCCATCTTTGATGGGTGTAGATGGGCCTCGGCTGCAGCTGTCTTGGGTTCGGTGACAGGTCCGCGCTCAGATGCATATGGATCGTGGGCGGCTGCGGCGCATCGGTCACGATTAATATGCTGCCGTACCAAACGCCCCTCTCAATGTCCATATTGACGTACTTGAGATACGGGCCAAAGTAGACTCCGTTGGTTGGCTGGATTCTGTACATATCTACACCTGAGCCGGGAGGTGGTCCGGAGAAGCCAACGGCTGTCGGCGTCTGAGAGGCCACGCTCATGATGCTTTCGGCGTACCCAGGAGTGTGCGGGGGAAACATGGGCGATGCCATCGACGGTTTTCCAAACGCCGGCGACGTCAGCGGGTTGCCGTATGTCGAAGCTGTGGGCGACAGAGGCGCCGGTTCGTGCTGGATGGGGTTGGGCCCCTTGGGGAACTCCCACTGCGTTGCTTGGGTGGCAAGGTGTATGTAGTAGTACTGGCCCGAGTTCTGATCCAAGTGAGCGATCCAGCCTTCGGGCATTGGAGGCGGAGACGCAGGTGTTTGAGGCGGAGCCGTGGCCGTGGCCGTGGCCGTGGACGCAGGCACCAATGCCTGGGCCGATTGCTCGTTATGCTCTGTTCTTTGATCGTTCGCAAAGGCCGGGTGCCCGGGATGCTGCAAGGCGGGAGACACCAGGGCGCCAGCAGCCGCGGCTGCGACGGGTTTCGCAGGTGATGGGGAAGACGAGTTCGCAGCAAGGACCGGAGTGCCGCTTGGTCGCGATGTCGTCTGTTGAGGTTGCTGTTTCTCGTTTGGGTAGGAGGATCGGTTATTGGGGTTGAGGCTAGAGTAGGCTGGCGGAGGCGTCTTTGCTCCCATGCGTTGGAAGTCTTGCTCCAAGACGCTCACTTGGATGCCGTGGTTTTCCTGGGATTGTCCTGCGCTTTGATGATGGTTGTTCTGACCCGGCTGCTGGGACTGAGGAGGTGGGCTGAACGATGTTCGCTGCTCCGAGCTGGAGACGGGGTTCGAGCCTTGATAAACGGTTGGAGGGCCGGATGGTGCTTGATCGGGGGTTTCGGTCGGCGTCCAAGGTCGTTGCACCGGCGGTGCCTGGTTACCGTAATGAGCTAACCTCTGAGCTGCGGCAGCACTTTGGACTTGCTGAGCTTGCAAGCTGGTGAGTGTTGCCGTGCCCGAGATGCCCGAGGCTGCATAACGGGCTTCGATACCTTCGCCAGGAGCGGTTCCCGGTTCGGCAATGGGTGTCTCTGGAGGCGGAGGTGAGCCACGGCTAGCCCTCGTGGTCGAGTTGGAGGCTGTAGATGCGAATCTGTTCACACCATGGTCGCTCGTGGCATGCGATTGTTGGCTGGACACGGCATTGCCGGATGAAGAGGAAGCAGGAGGCGGATAATGAGTAGTTGTATCTTGATAAGGCGCATAGCCGGCTTTCGGAGCTGTTGGCCGGGCACTGGCGTCGAGTGGTCGGGCGAACAAATCATGGTCTGATTCCGGGCTCGATGGCGAGTGTATGACCTTGGCGGAGGCGCCTCTCCTCTCAGCAAGGCCTGGCTTCTTGCCGGCCAAGCTGGTGTCTAGTTTGGGTGCCGTCTCGTTGTATGCGGATCCGTAGGGCTTGGGAGGAGTTGGCTTGCGAAAGTCATCGTCATCTGGGAAGGGAAGTGGCGCTGCGGAGCTCGAGGCACCGGGCGGGAGCGGGAACGAGGGCTTCTTGGCCGGTTGGGGGCTTTTGGGTTTGAAGATGCGCAGAGGCTCGATGGTAGGGCTGTCGTCGCCGTTCTCGGGAGCAGGCTTGCTCAGAAACATTTCTTGGTCGGGGATACCCCGACTCTTGTTGGCCATTTTTAAATATCGAACGACCACGGAACTGGCCTGACGCGAGCCGGAACCAGACGCAGGGTGCCAGGAGGCATGCGTTGGGCGAGCGAGAGAAGCTTGTGACGATGATCCGGGGGGAGGGCGGGGTCGCTTTCACAAGGACGAAGGAGACTTGTAATAGGAGTAAGTGTCGGTCAAACCAGTATTGAATAAGCAAGCACGGTGAGCAGTGAGCAGTTTCCTGTCATGCCAGCTCAACATGCCATTCCCATCGTGCAGCACCGGGAGATGCGTAAAGAAAGTAGAGCTTCAATAGAGGGGATTCGTTGTCCGTGGCACAGAGCAGCACAAGTATGTACGCGTATGTGCCCACAGACGACCATCGGCTCTGTCCAGTATCTGTATCGAGGAACAGGGGTCCGTGGCGGCAACGGCAGACTGCGGGTCTCATTTCGGTGTGGCTGCTCTGCTTCTCGAATCTCCAACTCCTTCAGCCCTTCGACGACTCCGACCGGCCTCATGATTGGTTGTCCCTCTCCCCTGGCTTGCGATTTAAGCGCCCGACCCCTTGGCGACCTTGCGTAGCAGGATCCATATCGAAGGCAATGACAGGCTGGGCCGACGACGGTCAGTGCACAGCCCCGGGGAAGAGGAGGAGCTTGCTACAAGCAGGTAGGCTCTTCAATGAATACGGAGGGTGGTGACTCGTTGGTCCAGTCGAAGATTCTTGGGTACAGGTACGCGGGTGATTGCTCTTTACAGGCCGCTATTAGCTGTTGCTAGGTTTTAAGATACAGGTACCCGCAGCGGGAAGGCTTTCATCCATTTTTGGCGGATCATCTCGCTGGACGTATTACAAGTAGATTGCAGGTACGGCCCCTGCACTCTGCTACTTCTCGCAATGCCAGGCATGTTCTTAGTCATGAATCACTCAACGCGTCTTCATCAAACCATACGCGATGGTCCCCTAAAATCGACTTGTAGTACCAGCGCCCCTTGAATGACGACTCCAACCGGCACGCCTTGACCACGCTCCGCGCGACACCGACATCGTCCAGCCGTGGGCAATGGCTCCCGCACCCGCTACTGAAAAGAAGCAGCAGTCATTGACGAGCTTCTTCAGCCCCAAAGCCGCCACCTCACCCCATCAAGGCAGCACTTCGTCGTCGAGGAAGCGTCCCCTCGAAGAGGACCATGACCACGGAAACGAGCGGCCTGCCAAGGGGGCCAAGAAACTCGGATCGACAGCCTCGGAAGACAAGAGCTCCTTCTTCCCAAACGCGACGGACGAAACCACCGATGTCAATTCATCTTCACGCGCCGACCGCTACACGCGCTATGCGTCGAGCTCACAAGCTGATCGAGGCGAAGACGACGAGGTCACGCGACGGCAAAATCAGGAATTGCACCGCAGATTTGTCAAGAAGCTATGCCATCCTGACGCAATGTCCTGGCGTAGCAGGCTGGCCAATCAAGATTCCACTGTCGCAGGCGACGATGCCGACGGTAACAGCGAGGCCGACGAGGAAGACACACCAGCCCCAGCCAGAGCAACCAAGAAGAAGGGCGCAAAGACTGGCAAGCTGACGCCCATGGAGATTCAGTTCCTTGAGATCAAACGCAAGCACCTGGACACCATTCTCATTGTCGAGGTCGGCTACAAGTTCCGCTTTTTCGGTGAGGACGCGCGGGTCGCTGCAAAGGAGCTCAGCATCGTGTGTATACCGGGAAAGATGCGCTACGACGAGCGTAAGCGCTGTCACTCACATGATACCAGTATATGAGCTCACCCTTCTGCAGATCCTTCGGAAGCACATCTCGACCGCTTCGCTTCCGCAAGCATCCCCGTGCACAGATTACCAGTCCATGCGAAGCGTCTCGTAGCGGCCGGCCACAAGGTCGGTGTCGTTCGACAGATCGAGACAGCTGCTCTGAAGAAAGTGGGCGACAACCGCAACGCGCCGTTCGTTCGCAAACTCACAAACGTCTACACCAAGGGGACGTACATCGACGAGATCGGAGAGCTGGACCAGCAGAGCAGCGGTGCTCCCGCCGGCGGCTACCTGTTGTGCATCACCGAGACGCCATCGAAGGGCGGTGGAACCGACGAAAAGGTCCACGTTGGTGTCCTGGCGGTCCAGCCTGCCACCGGAGACATCATCTACGACAGTTTCGAAGATGGCTTTATGCGCAGCGAAGTCGAGACAAGGCTGCTGCACATATCCCCCTGCGAGTTCCTCATCGTCGGGGACCTGACCAAGGGGACCGAGAAGTTAATCCAACATCTGTCGGGGAGCAGCACCAACGTCTTCGGCGACAGGAGTCGGGTGGAGCGTGTGCCGCGAGGCAAAACCATGGCCGCAGAGGCGTATTCCCACGTCTCGCAGTTCTACGCGGACAAAATGAAGGATTCTTCGCAAGACGAGACGGCAAACGCCCTGCTGGATAAGGTCCTCAAGCTGCCCGAGCTCATCACCATCTGCTTGTCCGCCATGATCCACCACCTCGAAGAATATGGACTTGAGCACATATTCGATCTCACCAAGTATTCTTCCAGCTTCAGCACCCGCTCTCACATGCTCATCAACGGGACCACGCTGGAAAGCCTCGAGGTCTATCGCAACTCTACCGACCACTCCGAGAAAGGGAGCCTTTTCTGGGCGTTGGACAAGACGCTCACGCGCTTTGGCCAGCGTCTTCTTCGCAAATGGATAGGTCGTCCTCTGCTCGACAGGCAGCGTTTGGATCATCGCCTCGCCGCCGTGCAGGAGCTTCTCGACAAGCAATCCACGGCGCCCGTGAGCGAGCTCGAAGCTCTCCTTGCCAGCACCAAGACGGACCTGGAGCGAAGTCTGATCCGCATATACTACGGAAAATGCACACGGCCGGAACTGCTGTCTGTGCTCCAGACGCTCCAGAAAATCGCCATGCACTATTCCACAATCAAGTCGGACTCTGATGTGCCCTTCCGATCCTCGCTCCTGACCGAGGCGATGCGCACCCTGCCCCAGATCCGTGACAAGGTCGTCTCCTACCTGGAGCGCATCAACCTCCAAGCCGCGCGCAAGGACGACAAGTACGCCTTCTTCCGCGACGAGCACCAGACAGAAGACATGCAGGACCATCAGCTGGGCATCGTCCACGTCGAGCACGAACTCGACGCTCATAGGGCCGTCGCGGCGGACAAGCTCGGCCGGAAAAGCACAGTCGAATATGTTACTGTCGCCGGCATCGAGTATCTCATCGAGGTGTCCAACGTCGGTGGCGAAATCAAACGCGTGCCCGCCTCGTGGAGCAAAATCTCCGGCACCAAGAAAGTCTCGCGCTTCCACACACCCGAGGTGCTGCAGCTCATATCCGAGCGCGACCAGCATCGTGAAGCCCTCGCCGCCGCCTGTGACACCGCCTTCAAGCATCTTCTTGCCGAAATATCCGCCGATTACCAGCCCCTGCGCGATGCCATCGCTTCCCTCGCCTCGCTGGACTGTCTCCTGTCTCTGGCCAAGGTGGCCGCTCAGCCAGGCTACTCGCGACCATGCTTCCTCGACTCCTCCGACGCCACCATCGCCATCCATCAAGGCCGTCATCCCGTTGCCGAGCACACCCTTCCCGGCGGCTACATCCCCTTCTCTACTACGCTCGCTTACCCATCCACGCTTGCGCAGCTCATCACCGGGCCCAACATGGGCGGCAAGTCCTCCTTCGTGCGTGCCCTCGCCCTCATCGTTCTCCTTGCCCAGGTCGGCTCATTCGTTCCCGCTACCTCTCTGTCACTCACCCTCTGCGATGCAATCCATACTCGCTCAGGCGCAAGGGACAACCTCTTCGCCGGTGAATCCACCTTCATGGTAGAGGTTTCCGAGACGGCGCGTATTCTACGTGCTGCTACCCACCGTAGCCTTGTCATATTAGATGAGCTGGGTCGCGGTACGAGCACCCACGATGGTGCTGCTATTGCGCAGGCTGTGCTGCAACATATTGTTGCTGAAACGCGCTGCCTCACCCTCTTCATCACCCACTATCAGAACTTGGCCCTCGTCGCCGATGGCCTCTCTGGAGTGACCAACGTGCACATGAGGTTCAAGGCCGACCAGGGCGCCGATGGCGAGGAAGAAATCACCTTTCTCTACGAGGTAGGCGAGGGCATGGCCCACCGCTCCTACGGGCTGAATGTTGCACGTCTCGCCCGCATTCCCAAAAGAGTTCTCGACCTGGCCGCTCAAAAGTCTTCCGAGATGGAGCTGAATATGCGCACACGGCGCCTCAAAGGTGCCGCTTGCACTCTTGCTGAAGTCATGCACACTTGTCCAGATCAGCTGCAACATCTCATTGCCAGCATTGAGCAGTTGTGACCGTCTTGTATATTCCCAACGCAGGCAGCCACATGTACAAGAATTGTATGTAATTGCAAGTCATCGCTCTCCTTCGCCTCTTGAGTACCAGGACCTGGGAGCAACTGCTGGGTCGGAAAAGAATACCAATTCGTCCATTGTGTTGCTCTTGCATACTGCTCTCGTGCGACCTGGAATGCCCTGACGACAGTTCAACTCGCAAGCTTCGGCCCTGTCGCCACCCTGGAAAAGTTCACCTCCCTATTACTAGATAAGTTCTTGCTGGTTTGACGAGGTCGGCTCCTTTCCCGTAGCACTATGGTTGTACGAACTCTGGCATGCTTCTTCATGAAAACGCCGCATTCACCCCACCAACGCATTCGCCAACATGTAACAGTAGATGGCACGAGACTGATATGCTATTTGCCTCGATGTTAACCATGTCATGGTGTGCTATGCCTGATGCTCTTGCAGCTAGGCATCGTCCCGTCTCTTTCCGAACCCGAGGTAAAAGCGAATCGCCATAGACTATTCACCAAAAAACAGACGCCGAGAGATGCGATTAGTCGAGTGAAATGAATATCATAGTCAACAATGCGTCGTTGCAACAATGTGATATTGATGTGAGCGAGTAAATCCGATATGTCCTGTTCGATTATAGTAAATGACGGAGCATTAGATATCCAAATCTTCGGGGCTAATCTCCTCGTGAAGTCCAGCGCCGCCGCCTGGCATTTGCGGCTCCCAGTCACCGCTCAGTCCAAAATCGGGATGTTTGTTCTCTTGAGATGTGTCATTTTCCAAGACTTCGTTGAGCTGGGCGTCAAGTTTGACACTGCCAGGCATGGATGCACGTTGCTGCTCCTGATCTTGGAGGACGGGGTTGTTCATCTCTCTGTGTCGATTGATGGGCGTGAAACCGAGCGAGGAGAGAGAGTTGTTGTGGTTATGATGAGGATTGTAGGGATGAAACAAGCGATCTTGAGCGAAGAGGGGGTTGGACTCGGATAGCAAGAATTGGTTGCCGGCTGGCCCACCTAGCGTCTCGAATGCCCCCGAGTTTGGAAAACCTTCTTGCTTGAGCTGACTTCCTGAGTTCAGCCTGTAGTGGTCCTGCGATACCGGTGTGAAGTGATAGCTGGACGAAAAAGAAAGCCTGGATGAGTTGGAGTACAACGACGAGTCGTTGATCGAGTATGACGCATCTGAATGGGACAGCGAGTCTAATCTCAAGGTCAGCAAGGGGAAGGTTGTCACATTTGAAATCCTCCGGCATCTTACTGAAGGTCATGGGCCCGCCCTGCGTCAAATACGACTGTTGCTGACCTCTGCCTCGGTGTGGATCTCTCGATGAAGCCAGGCGGGCAGAGATGTCGCGCGAGGAGGGTGTTGGTGAGACGAGGTTGGAGTGCGATATCGGATTGAACGTGTGTATGCCCAGACGGTCTCGAGTATCAAACCTTGCAGCATGTTAACAGCATGTTCCCCGGCAATCCATGCCCAAGCCTTCAAGAGCCTCCAAGGGTGGCTTGCCTCTGCTGCCTTTGTGACGGTGTCGTAAAGGGACGGTCACTGTAAACACCTAGAAGTTGGTCAGAAAAGTCTCCAAGTCAAAACGGAGATCATACTGGAGCTTCCGTCGTCGTCACGGAACACGTCGTGGCCATGCCCAAATGGCCCCAGCGAGGGGCTGAGTGTTGAAGCAGAGTCTTCTTCTCCCTCCATCTTGAGCTTGGATACTTTATTATTGCGCGTCGTGATGCGACGACTCGATCGTCGGCGATTGGCTCCGCGAGGCACGTTGCACGAGATTTCCGCCAGCACTCCGGATCTCTTACGCTTCGGCTTGACAGTTTTCCTCGGTGACTGTGACAGATTAGCGATCCATAAGGCTCGGGACTCGACTCATCAATCTACCTCCTCATCTTGATCCGGAACAGGTGAGGAGCTATCGTAGACGCCCTTGACCCTCTCGATTTCCAAGTAGGACGTCATGACGACTTGCGTAGGTTCGATGCCCTCGGAAGTCCTTCTCATCTTTTCAATGACCGAATTCGGTTTGCGTTGGTTCCGAGTTCGCTTCATGTCCTCGTTGGCCAAGTCCATCTTTCCCATGCCGGGCCAGACCTGGCCCTTCAAGGAGAGCATATCACCACCCGTGAAGGGCTCATCCGGGATCTCGTCTTCGTTTTCGTTGTCAGAAGGCAAAAAGCCTGGGAAAAGTGGATAGTCTTGGATCAGATCCGACTGCTCGGCTTTGAAAGCTTTGCCAGAAGACCTTTTCGGTCTTCGTTTCGGCTGTGCGAATTTGATTAGTGGCAAGCTTGGCAATTGATGAAGAACAAAACATCTTCCTACCTTCAGTGGAGGTAACGACGCAACTTCTCGAGCGCGCCTGATCCTCGCAGCCTCTTTCAGTTGCTTGGCTTTCATTCGCTCGACCAACAGAGCTTCGATGCCATGTTCTTTGTACCACTGCTCGTACTGCTGGAGTGCCACCGAAGCCGCAATATCTTGGTGGGCCTTGAGCTTGGTTTGAGTCTCATGATGCAGATGGCCCTTGGATGCGATGTGTGTGAGCAGGTGAGAAACATCAGAGAAGCGCGGAACGTCCGGGCAGACGGTGCAAAGAAGGGGTATCTGTTTGTTGGACAAATTGGGCGTGCCACCTCTCGTCGAGGCGAGTGACGACGCCATGTCCTGTAAGATGCAGAATCAGCCATTTTTTCCTGGTATTTCATCGTGCCTCGGCTCAAGACGAGATGAAGAATCCAGAACTGACAGGGCAGGGTCTGGGCGTGCCCTTGACAAGGGACGAAGTGACGGCGGACCGAACACTGGCAAGAGAGCAGCAGCAAGTAGAGCGGAGGCAGAGCCCGGCCTGGGGCTCAAACCAGGATGGGGTATGGAAGCAAAGAAGCAATGGTTGAAGCAGATTGAGAAAAGAGCAACTCGACCAAAGTGAAGGACAAAGGGAGCGTATGATAGAAGAGTCAGGCAAAGGGAAATAGTTATCGCGTCCAGATAAAGATGACGAATTGGAGCGTCCAAGGAAAGACGAGAGGAGCATGCTCTTACCATCTGTGCCACAGGGGCGTACGGTAGACGAGCTATACGCCCGCCTAGAGTAATCATCTCCATTGAGGAAGCTGCAATCGTGACGGCTGGACGGTGGTTGAGTAGATGAGCAAAGGTGGAATTCGTTGTAAGTCACCTTCCTCTAGAAAGAAGAGCAAGACACACCCCAGGCCACGGACACTCAAGAGACGGCCGGAGAGAATACGCCTACAGGCCTCGAGGAAAGTAGAGGGCTTGTAGACAATATTCCATCTCAATGACTGACTTTGCAGAGAGGAGAGGAGAAGCCCGAGGGCAAAGCTTCACCGTAGGTTACATCTTGGCTGCTGGAACTGGCTGCGTCGCTCCTTCCTCACTTTCGAGATCCTGTGGCCTCCCCAGAGGTCAAGTTTATATTTAGCAGAGCGGATTGGACTTACATACCAGTAGTAGGTGTAGGCTAGTCCTTACAGCTGTCAGCGGATTACCCACTGCCATGAGGCCTACAGCACGAGTAGTACTTCCCGGTAAGGTATGAGCCACAAGCACTCCGTGGTAGCTCTGATCGTGCTCGACGGTTGTAGCAGGCACACTTGCTCAAGTTCGCAAAGGGGCTAGCCCTGTGGCATCTAGAAACTTTACCCGGCATCACGTCGCAGAAATCACCTTCACGTGCCCTGCGTGCAAGTCGACTAGCAAAAGTCGAGCCCACACCGAAGAGGCTGCCATATCATTCACAAATACATGGTTCTTGCGCAGCAGTCAATATGATTCAAATCTAGACTGGATATAGATTTGTCAATATTATCCCATTCTTCCATGGGGCCTTGGGCGCGAGGATCGCCGACATACTATATGTGAGAGCGTGCCGCCGCTATCAGTGAGAAGGCTATATATGCCTCTGGCTATTTGCGGCACACAAGCCCCGTCCACGACTTGCTTGGCCCTTTATTCCTCCCTTTGTCGATACCATGCTTGAAAGCTCTACTGCATGACAGCGAACGTACCCATCGTCGAAGAGAATCCGCGTAACCGATCCATGTCTCGAAAATTATATGTTCGAAGGACTTCACAGGGCAATCTCCATGGGACTGTCGATGCCCCTGAAAAAACCAACGTGTTTCTCTTCTCTCGCCATGTATCTCGACAGCCATACGACATTCGTCTCTGGCGGTCGGATCATTAAATGTTGAGAGTGGTGTAGGCGAGCCCACAGGTCCAATGTAGCAAGTGATGACGTGAAGGGCAGTCGTGTGTACCACCGCCAAGGGGGTCGTCTTCCAAGGGGTTCATTTTCTAGACCTGACTAGTCTATCGACAGTCGACCTGGGCATACAATACACTGGATCTATAGGTGTCATGTCGGGGTACCCGAGTAAGCTCAAACCTGCGAGGCCAAAACAAGTATGCCAGACATCAACCATGTTGCCCGGCCTATCGGAAATGCCGCCGTCGTCGTCATCCTGGCATCTCAAGATGAAGGAGGTGAGGGCCGTCCGGTTGATCCAATGCGTGCGCTGGATGATGGCAAGACTGCTCAGCACCCACCAACTGTAGCACACGTCTTCCTTCTTCTCCGGGCGGCCATTCAGACCACCACTGGGTGTTTGTCTCTCGCTCAACCAGGCGCCGAGCTTCTCCTGATCGACCAGGTCCAGCCGGCCGGCAATGCTCAGGGCAGCGACGCACGTGAAGATCTGGCCCGAGTGCGACTCGGCGCCTGGCTTGACGCCGTACCCGCCGTCGAAATTGGCACACGATTGAACGTATTCGACCGCCTTGTTCACGTCGACCAGAGCGAGGAGGCCCAGCAAGGACAAGGCGTTCAAGGCTCCGTAAAGAAAACGGGTGTCGTCCTCGCCCCATTCGTCGCCGTAGAAGCTGCCCGTCTCTCTGTTCTGGAGATTGGCCATGTCTTTGCAGCTATTAGACCTGTCATGAAAGACGACGTTTTGCGGTGTTCTAGACACTTACACTCTCCCACTTTTGCTCGACCCCGGCCTCGAGTATCAAGTTCATCCAGCCCATCGACGGTAGCAAGAATCTGCACAGCACTTACTGTGGAGAGCATGTGGGCATCGTGACCGGGCGCGGCGCCGAAACCACCGTTGTCATGCTGGCATGAGAGCACGAAATCAATGGTATCCTGCCTCGGTAGGGCTTCTGGGCGGCCGAGGAGGTGGAGGGCAGTGAGCCCCCAGTAGACGCCATTCAGACGCAAATGCTCCGTAAGCCAGTATTCGAGCTCATCTTTTTTGGTGTCCAAGCTCTGTATGTACTTGACGTGAGCATCTCTGCTCAGCTTCAGGTCGCCGGACGACTGAGGCCCCTCTGACATGTTGCAGCAGCTGTCGCATGGAAGAGGCACGAAGTGGGTGAGCAGATGGGAGCTTGGCACGCTTGGAGTTTGCATGAAATTTTTAGCGTCCATGGCTGAGCCTCGGTTGATAGATCCACTTATCAACGACACAATCACGGGCTTGTATTACAAGCAGTCAGAGACGCTGCATTATTTCTTCACTTGGTTCTCGGTAATCAAAACCCAAGTCTCGGATTACGTCTACAAATCCGATCGATACAATGGAGCGGCGAAGAATTTGTTGAAGCTGGCAACTGTGCAGCCAGACCTTATCATGACCGATCCGCGCACAGGCTACTTGTTTGTAAATACCTAAGCCACAGCACTTCTCCGTGGCCTAAGGGTTACCGATAGTTTCCCGACAATATACAGGCATCATGCCTACATTTACTACTTCTTAACTATGTAGGCAGAGCAAGCCATATTTCAAGTCTCCTAGATTCTATTAAAGAAATCATGCCATATCGCGCTAACAGAAAATATACATCGTAGAAATGCTACCTACATGTACGTCTATCTCTATACCGACATTCCTTCTTCTACTCAAACTATACAAATACTCGAAACATTCCAATCAAGTCGTTTACTTGGCTATTTCGACACCATTGGTAGCACCTAAGGATATAAAGTGAGCTTCTGTTAGGGGAATCGAGAGAGCAAGCAGACATACCAAGAGCCTTTTTGATGTCACCGTATATGGCAAATTGACCAGCAGTAAGCCCACCAACCATGAATAGACGAGTAGGGAGACCAGCGAAGGAACCACGAATGCCAAGTTCACCAGCAATCTTTACTAGGCGTGAGACAGTGCTCTCACCGGGTAGACCCTTGGTCTTGTTGATCTTAGACAGCATGGTATCAGCGGGTTGAGAGACAATGGCGGCAGCAAAACCAGCAAGGAGACCAGATCCCAAGTTGATGGAGGTCTGGGCACCACCCGATAGTTTCGATTTGTCAAACTGGGCTGTTATCGCTTCGGAGATCTTTTCGAAAGCGACAAACTTGGTCACTGTGTAGGGGACCCTAAATGTATATTTTAGCTCTTGCCCTTTCCTCCCCATTCGGATCTTGAGTCTCATCGATATCAACGTACTGCTTGAAGAGGATAGGGCCGAAGCCAGAGTAGAAAGCACCGATACCCTCGTTCTTGAGAATCTTACCGAACCCGCCAATCAGACCGTTGGCGAAACCAGGCGTAGATACCAGACGTATACGGGTAGCCTCTAGAGGGCAAAGAGCAATGGAGGCGAAGAACTCAGCGCAGGCGGCAGAGACGGAGTAGACGGCAGCACGGTTCTGGCGGGCCTTTTCGATGCCAAGAAGGTCGATAGATTGCTTCTTGAAAAACTCATAACCGCCAAACTTGAAGGCTCCCTGGATGAAGTAACCGGTAAAGGTCGGACCGAAGCCAGTGAGTAGAGCAGCGGCGCCCTCGTTTTGGATGACCTGACGGAAACCGCCAATCGTACCTCGGTTGTAAGTTAAGGGGTCAAGCTGAATTTTGGTTTTGACGCTGTGAATTGATCAGTGAGTAACAGCGGAGCCAGAGTGATGGGTTGGATAACATACACATCGACGGGAGTAAAGGCACCGTGGGTGACGGAACAGCCCAGGGCACCAGCAAGAGCGAAGCGGGAGTAAAGATCAATGCCTTCGGGCTTCTTTTGGACGGCGGCCTGAGCCAATGCAACGGGAGAAGCAGCCATCACGACGGTGATAGACGAGCGCGACGCCAGAAAACTTGACAGTTGGTTGTTAGGCTACGTACAGGCTTTCCAAGTCAAATCTGGAAAATTCGACAACCCCCGAGCATATAATTGTAGGTAAAAGGGGAGCCGCCAAATTACATAAGACATACGTAAGCTACCAGCCTGGCCAGGCCACAGTTATGGGCCCCTGTATGCTGTTTTCTGCCGACCCAACTGTGGGCCGAGTTGGAAGCAAGGTCAAGCGGTAGGCCTAGGTATGGGAGAACTTGGAACTTACTACATGGCAAGCATCAGCTAAAAAGGCTTGGAAGCTGCACTTGGCCATGACTACGGTGGTGAATGGAGATGGCATTACTATAAGATTCAACGAGCACGGAAAAGGTTAGGGTCGAGTGGTACCAGACGAATGGAACGTTCAAGATTGTGTCTGTCGCATAACTCGAGAGATCAGGGTCCAAACTAATCACCAGCTGGCAACCTGTATACTATCCGATGACCAAGATCTTAATTATCAAGGGCCTTTCTCATGGAGAAGCCCTCTGGTGGCCCTTATTCCCGACCAGTCGCCCGCTTTCCCGCACCTTGTTCGGAGTGAAGATACGGAGGTGTGTGCCGTAGTGCTGCTAGTAGTAAGTCGTTAGTGCAGTAGCAATCACCCGCAGTCCGTAGTAGTACCAATGTAGCATCACCTGCTACCAGCAGTCACTGCGTACAAGCACCAAGTAATGCGTACTAAGTTATTACAGGTTCGTGTCATCCTTCACTCTCTCCCGACCCCTGACCCACTCTCCCTCTCTCCATCTGGGCGGTGCTATCCGTCCGTACAAGGAGGCTCTGTTGGGGCATTCGGTGGCCATTGCTCCATCATTCATTCAATTCGACATCAGGATCCTCGCCGACATCCAGCAATTCCCATCTCCTCGCCGGCCTGCCTACATCCACGTGTCTTATCTGTGCGAAATTCCCCGATCGCTGTGGCTACGAGCGCCACCGCCGGCGGGCATCCATTCCTTTCCCTCGGGACCTGCTTCGCTGGCAGGCTGGCACTGGCTGGTGCGGTGGTGCAGTGGTGCCCCAGGAGGAGCAGCAAACCCACCCACCCTCCCCCCCGCCATCCACGCGCTGCCACCCGTAACATATTATACCCTGGTCGGTACGGCACTGACGCTCCCTACACCTCTGGCCAACTCGTTTCAAACCTGCCGCTGCCAATTCTCCCTGACCTCTGCGGCCGTTACAGCCCGATTGCGACCCTCTAGGGGCCCCGTTTGAGATTGATTGCTTCACCAGGGACACGACGCTGATCGCCCATGGAGCACAAGCCCGCCGCACTGCAGCCTTTCGAAATGGCTGAATCCGGCACCAGCAACCCTTCGAGCAACCCTTCGGTCCAGGTGCACGTCGCACCCGTTGATACGCACGCCGAGCCTGTGCCAACGGCCACGCAACGACGCACTTCACCTGCTGCTGTCAATACCGATTCCACCACACCCCCAGTATCCCAGCACTCCTCTCCCTTGGAGGCTCCATTCACCACCCACGGACGACCCCAGGCGAGCAAGCCGGCCGTGCCACCGGGTTCGCTTGACCCTGACGAGCAACTGCATTGTTCGCAACCGTCGCGCGACGAGGACACGCCCGCCCCTGCGACCCAAGTACCTTATGCCGCTCTCAAGTCTCACCAGCAGCCGGCGCCCGAAAGCAAACGACCTGCCAAGACTGGCTTTTTCCACTTCAACAAGTCTTCCTCCAAGGGCACGAGTCAGCTGAATTCGCCGCCCTCACAGCACGTCGAGTCGCGAGATCAGCTGGTCTCAAGGGGCAGTGACGGGTCGAGTGTGCCCAAAACTGAAGGTACAGCATCAGACTCCCTACGTGTGCTTTGGAGAACAAAGAGCCAGAGGGACCGCCTCCCTTACGCTTCTCTTCCCGAAGCAACAGTCCAGGAGAGTAAGTGTGGACTATGGCGCTGACACGATGCACCAGGTCCCCCGTACGCAGGCGATCCCCTTCAGAAGCCTCTAGCCCCGTTACCGTCACGATCCCAAGTCTCACTGTCCTCTGCCGGTGACTACGACGGTCCCGCATCTGCACCCTCTCCCGGAAAGAAGAGCAGGTCAAAGCCTTTCGGTCGGCTTGGTCGAACCAGATCACATCGGGACAAAGACTCCGGTGGTGGTCTGAAACTTGCGCCCGCCTCTTTACCACCAGGGCAGAGCAGGACAGATCTTCGCGACGATCCCGCTCCGCCCCTCAGGACAGCTCCATTTACTCAGGATCGATCTTTCCGGGACATGATGAGCTCCTCGATACGGAACCGATCGGAAGACAGAGCCTTGGCGCGTGAGGGCAAAGATGCCGTCCGCGAGCGGGAGCACCGGGCGCTACCTTCGTCGCTCAAGGAAAACGGCTCCGGATTCCTCAGCGGACTGAGGCACTCCTCCAACAAAGCTGCCGACATGATCAGCAAGGGACTTTTTGGCAAGACTACTCGAAGCGGCAGTACCGTCGAGCGGGAGCCGACGGTGGATGACGAACATTACGTGTTGAAAGTCATCAATCTTCCGCTGGTGGAGCAAACCCGCATCACTAGAATCTCGAAGCGCCTGGAGAAGTCTCGGGACAAGACCGAGTTCTGGATGCCTGCATTCCCGTGGAGAGCAATCGACTACCTGAATTTTAAGGGTTGCGAGGTGGAAGGGCTGTATCGGGTGCCTGGCAGCGGACCGCAGATCAAGAAGTGGCAAAGGAGGTTTGATGAATGTGAGTCCTCGTCCCCTCCGCCCGAGGCAGACCCAACGGAAGACTGAAGGAGAAAACACGCAGCGTATGACGTAGACCTATTTGAGGCGACCGATCTGTACGACATCAATATTGTCGGTTCCATGTTGAAAGCATGGCTACGAGAACTTCCCGACGAACTGTTCCCCAAACCGGCCCAAGACCGCATCTCACGAGAGTGCGCAGGCGCCACCGAGGTGCCGCAGATGCTCATAGACGAGTTATCGAACCTCTCGCCCTTCAAATATTACCTGCTCTTCGCCGTCACCTGCCACCTCAGCCTCCTCCTCGCGCATTCCGAGAAGAACAAGATGGACTTTCGAAATCTTTGCATTTGCTTTCAGCCCTGCATGAAGATTGACGCATTCTGCTTCAAGTTCCTCGTGTGCGACTGGCGGGAGTGTTGGAAGGGCTGCAAGAACGAAGCGAAATACGTCGAGGAGGAGTACAAGTACTTTGACAGACCACCGCCGCGAGGCATCTCGGAATCTCACGGCCCTGCGCAAGGCGATCCTCATCAGATCGAACAACAACAGCAGCAGCAACAGCAGCAGCAGCAGAGGGCCCCAACGGCGGAAAACAGCAAACCGGCACGGAATCAGGCGCTGGAACCCTTCCGATCCCGATCCAAGGCCAGCCTCGACTCAAAAGATTCGTCCGTCTCGACCAACGTGACCACTAACAGTGAGCGCGACGCCGAGCGATCGCGTGACATGCGCCCGCTCTCGCCCATCAAACCGCTATCTCCCATTGGCTTCTAGGGACTGGAATGGGAAACGCGGTGGAGTCGTTGATGCTGCCTCTTTCGTCCGTTCGATGTCATGGCAGACCCCGTGTGTACGATACGATACGACCCTCCATTGGGAGCGACCGACCTTTTTGCGTACATTCCTCTTTTCTTGACGCGGATATTACCAGATCTGGAGTTACCTCTCGAGACTATATGCTTTTGTCGAAATCATGCAAAGACTTCTGGTCCTTGGTGTAACCCCCCTCGTCCTCGGCTTGGGACTACCTGGGGGGTTTTTACGCTGCTCCACGCTATACATAATACGTCAGTCGCTATGCCTCCAACGTGTTTTCAACGCCATGCTACATGGATTGGCAAATTTTCACATCTTCGCGGTCCCATCGAACGGCAGAGTCACAACGATTCCAGGTTCAAAGATGGGACGTGTACAACAGAGCAAGGCCCTGGTACGGGAGGAGGTTTTCTCGTTTCTATACATCTGTTTTGTCATTGTCTGTCTCTTTTCTTTTTCGTTATTCGAGACTGGCGAAAAACTCTTCCGAGTTGTACGATAGCCGTTTGATCAGCGACCTTTTTTCTTCTTTTGGGAAACTTAATGCGGGACTTGAATAGTTTTGGGAGAGGCTCGTTGCGAAAGTCAAGGCGTGAGGAAAGACGGGACCCCCAGTTGGCATATCTTTTGAAACCTATATATACCCCCTCGGCCAGTCCGACCCATCAATTGCCCTTCCGACCTCATTCTGTACGCAGTGATGCCGTGATTCTCCGCCCCCCAAAAAACGCCTGAACCCCATCAAGGGAAACGAACGAACACCTCACCGCCTCTTACCCACACTATCCGACGCATCCCTCTCATTCTTCCTCATCTTCCTCTCATTGCGCTTGATCCTCTCTTTGCGCTCCCTCCTACCATCGCCCCTGATACTCGTGCCCTCCTTCCGTTCCCTCTCGGCCTTCATATCGACCTCGACAATCGGCGCATCCTCATCCTTCTTATTCATGCCGCCGTAGCCCCATTTCGGCCTCCACAGACCCGACGCCTCGTCGAAGACCAGGTTGCGACGCTGCTCCCTCGTCTTGGGCCGGATGCCCTTCTTCTCGGCGAAGCGCTCCCATTTGGTCGGCGGACGAGCCTGGGGCACGGGCTTCTCCCGCGGCAGCGCTGTGCTCGGCGCAGGCAGGGAGAGAAGAACGCCTTCTTTGGTCGATTCGAGTGCACACGTCGTCAGGAGCTGGTTGATGAGGCTTTGTGCGCCGTCCCGAGCTACTGAGGCGAGGCTTTGCTCGAGAGAATCCCGGGCGAGGACGATGGTGTTGGGATCTTCGGTGAGCAGCAGGCCTAGGTCGAAGGTGTAGGGGGTGGGTTTCTCGACGACCACGGGGAGCTTGGGCTTGGAGCCTGGTAGTGACATGTTGGAATGATGGAGGGTGAAGCGACACGGAAGGTCCTTCGAGGTTGGTGTTTTGTACTGTTTGTAGAGGGCGCTGTGTCACTTGGGGATTTTTTTTATCGTCGATAAGACGGCGATGCAATGCGATAATGCGGGTGCTCGAGCATGGCGGGGCGATAGATATTCCGCACTGGCCAACCGTAGCGGCCGGGCTGGCACCAGCTCTCCGTAACCAAAGCCTCTGACGGCGTGCCTTTTTGGGTGTCGGGAGATTTTTTGTCTAGAGCTTCCACATCCAACTCGCGCTTCTTATTCACGGCCATCTCCCATCCTCCTGTTCAACAAGTCTACCAACAACTCAATTGACCTCTATGGCGTCTTCACGTCCATCTAATACCCTCTGACCAAGCGTCTTGTCTTCACATCGCACCCGGTCAACCAGGCCCACGATGGCGTCCAACATCCCGCTACGAAGCCTGATCAGGCACGCTCCTCTGCCACGCGTGCTCGCCTCTCCTCGCACCGCCTTCTTTTCCACCACATGCGCCGTGGCCGCGCCCGCAGCACCACCGACAATCAAAAGCCGTCGCGACCTCCCGAAAAAGGCCAAGAAGACATTCAAGAAGAAGACAGCCATCGTGGCCGTGAAGAAGCCCAACCCGGGCGAACGGAAAGCCTTTCGAAAACGCATCCAACTCAGCAACAATAGCGCCCTCGCTGTTCCCGGTCTGCAAGAGCTGGATGCCCAGACCCTCGTGACGAGCGAGACCAGGGGCCAGGTCGTGGCTGTTCCGGACCGCCTTGTCGATCAGTTGCGCGCTCTGGAGGCGTTCAAGACGACGCAGACTTGGGGCCTGTTTCGGAAACCGCACTTCTTGGTGCGCGCGGAAACTCTCGATC
>JADHZA010000223.1:0-36167 GCA_018831705.1 Torrubiellomyces zombiae
TTTTCTAATTTTTAACTAATTAAATAAGGCTTTAAATTACTAGTTGAAAGTAGTAAGTTTTTGTTGATTTTGGTGGGAAAACCGTGGTCATTTTGTGGGGCGGTCGTTATCTGGTGGGGCATCCTACTTCGGAGCGGCCAAAGGGGGCACCCCGCTCTCTGTCTGTGCATACGTATTACTAAGCCCCAGCGGAGCACATCACCTTGGTGCTTGGCACTCAGCATTGGTGCCTGGTGCCTGGGCAGGCCACCTTGTAAACCACTGGACCCATGCACTTGGCAGGATGGACCTGTCATGGACTCGACGACCCGCAGGCCATGAGTGGTGAAATCCATACGTGACTTGTAAGCACCTTTGTCTCTTGCTGACTGAGGGATTGTTGAGAAAAATGACATCACATTTGTCCGACCTCGTGACCGCATTTCCTTGTTTCAATGTTGGCGTCGGGCAATCCACGACAGCATCCATGCTTGCCGACGATTATCAGCTGACGATCAAGTCTGGATGTGTTGATTCTTCTGCCTCTTTGAGATGATGAGATATTGTTGTTGCCAGTTCTTGTTCACGAGGTTTGAAGACCGCACCACTGTTTTGCCCTGGCCGATCTATGCTCAAAGCCCAGTGCACCAAAATGAATGAACGCACCGGAACCCCTATGGCGACCCAAGTACTATAATCGTATGAACTGTATGGAAAAGTATGTATCTGATCGATTAGACATCGATTAGACAGCCGGAAAGAGTCCGAGTGAAGTAATTCAGTGTCAAGAAGATGCTACATATCTCGGTTTTTGATGTGCAATTGGAAGCATACATGTAGCTCCTCGATCGGTTAGTCGGAAGGTCAACCCATCCGTCATTCTCATGCTCAGTGCTGTCTGGAACTTGGACAGGATAGATTGACGGCACTTTGACCATTCCAGGCGACTGCAACTATGCTGGGCGTCTTGTTACATGTATACATGTATGTAGAAAGAGTCACGTCAACGTGATCAGTGAAGGGGCGAGGTATTGCAATAAATATTCTGCAAAGTCGATTTTTGTTTACGTATCGTCAATACGGCGGATTTCTTGTTCGTTTTTGTTGGATTTCCTCGAAACCGGAAAATTCCAACGCATTTGCTGATATGTACCTGTAGGCTCGAGTTCCAATTGGCCTGATACGTGTACCTGGATTTTGACCATGACAGCAGGAATATGAATATGGCATGAAGTTTATGCGAGAACTGGGTATGTTGTGGGACGAGAAGCATGAATCAACCGATGGTCGAGTCAAACCTATGATTTTCATAGCTTCATAGGGGTTGTTGCATGATATCACGGAACCAGTCTGGGAGTCGGACTTCAATTATATTGATGTAGGAAGACCATTGCCTCGGCTTCGTTCTAACGAAGCAGAAGGCTCATTGATTCGTCATTATGGAGCGTGCATGAACGATTTGGATATCGACATGGCCTGACTTCGATGGCGTATGCGACCCAGGACAGAAATTATACATAGAGCTCAGCTCTGAACAAACATCAATGGCTGAGCTCCACCCGGTTTATTCGCACACCTGCATACTTAAATCTATCATATTGAGCGCAACATGCCATTGTGTCTGATGCATACGACGCTGCACCCGTAGCTGCATGAGAACAATCGAAATGCCGCGTCCTAGATCTCCAGCTGGACCTCTCATCGTGTGGCAGACCGCTACTTTTGCCTTACTTTTGCCTTGATTGTTTTTCCTAATTGGGAAAAGAGCATCAGTTTGAGGCGGCCTGATCCTGCGCTCGGGCGGCCGGAGGTGACTTGGATTGGTCCTCGCTCCACTTGGACGCAGACGGCCGCATGAAGCGGCCCGTCTTTGCATCTGCGGACGGTGAGTATCTGTTCGATGTCTTCAATGATACTGTACACATGTGAAGACAGGTATCGAAATAAGCAATAGCGATTTCATAGGGGTCAATATATTGATGTATAAATGGTGAGGTGTAGAGTACATGTACATGTAATCAGGCACAAATCATCCGTTTGACAGCGAATCAGGGCCAGCCATAACCTTTCTTGTTCAAATTGGCCCAGTAACTTTTTAATTTCTCACATCATTAGCATTTAGCGACAAGTATGACATATTAATATTTGATCCTAATCATTACGAAGATGTATCAATGCTGCCTACGACAGGCAGTGCTCCGTGTGAATCTTAGAAAAGCTCAGCCATCAGCTGTCGCGCATCCTCAGAATCCATGTCCTTGAGTTTGGCTACTTCGCATCTCTTGAGATAAAGATAATGCCGAATGACTTGACTTTCCATCATGTCTTCGAGCTCCTGAAATCTTCTCTCCAAGTTGTCCAAAGCCTCGTCAATGGTGTGTGGTAACATCTCGCCATCGTCGGGGATTGAGTGAGCATTTTCCGATGTGTCTCGCCATACTAATGGCTCGTTCTGGACACATCCAATCACGCCAGCGCCTAGGATGGCGGCAAGAGTCAAGTACATGTTTGCGGTCGCATCGATGCAGCGCACCTCCCAGTGCCCAGGTTTGATCTTGCGGATGGGCACCGCGCGGTTCTCCGTGCCCCATGCGACAACGCTGCCCCCAACGCAGGGCAGCAAGCGCTCGTAAGATAGTTCGTAGGGGAGGGAAAAGGCGCACAGTTGAGGGAGCCGAGCCATGATGCCGGCTAGAAAGGACTCTTCTTGAACGGGAGGGTTGATGGAGATATGGGCATGCTGTCCGTTCGACTGCCCCCGTGACGACACTGGCCTTGGAGACATGGTTGCGACGAGGTCATGGCGAGCGAAAACGCGTTTCAGCGTGTCATGGACCAGTACCAACTGATCCACGGCTTGAACAGGAGGCAGCGGCCCAAGAGCAATCTCAAACTGCCCTCGATAGTCCTCAGTCTGAAAAGCATCGATCCTGACACCGCTATTCAGCAACACCTGCACAGCCTCCTCGACGTAAGCGTAGCAAGGATCGCGCAGTCCCGAAACAGCAAACCGTCCAAGTCCTGTGCTGTAAGGGACGAGCCCGTCAGTCTCCGGCGAGACCTTCATGACTTCGAACTCGACCTCGAGCCCGATGAGGAAATGAGCGTGAAGAAGCTCCCCCGACTTCTCCACCACCGCTTCCAGAGCACGTCGCGGACAGAGGTTCCAATTTGGACTCGGTTGATTTGGAGTCTGCTCAAAAACCCCGCACATTACGTTGGCATAGAGAGGATCCAAAAGTTGACGTGTCTGCAAAGATCCCCATTGCGGCACCAGGCCGTGATTGCCTCTGGGATCCAGATCAGGCATGTGGGTGTTGTCCACTAAGCAGTTCAAAGCGACGGGCGATACGCGAAGCTGTCGCTTGCCGGCAGCAATGGCGAGCGCGTGCTCGATCGGGACCACACGAGCTCTCAAGACGCCGGAGAGATCTTGCCATTGGAATCGAACAAAGCAGATGCTCGGATGGGCGACAAGAAACTTTCGGAATTTCCACTCAGAGTCTTCGTTAAAAGTATGCTCAGTGTCGCCGTTGACCTTGATCCCTTTGGTCGCCATGGCTCTCGATGGGAGTAGACTGGAAAGCCTATGAACATACAGTAGAAAGAAGCTGGGATATGGTCGCAGGACAGACGGCTCATCGACGGGGAGACGGCACCTGGTCTTTGGTCATTTCATCTGGCCATGTATCAGGCCATTGGGCCGCGTGCCACAGGGGACACTTGCAAGTTGCAGGAGAATGACCCAATGTACGGAGTACACGTATTCATGAGCGAGATACATGTTACAAGCTACTGTAGTCTTCATGCAGGTTTGGCTGAAGTCGGCAAGATCTGCACTCGTCCGCAGCGACCATTGAAAGACGGGCGTATGCATGTATCACGTCCCGCTCCGAGATCTTGGTTCCGAGCAAATAGCTCGTATCCTCAAATGCAATATCAGAAACCAGCGCTTCGTTAAAGCCTGTCCATACAGGCGACCTTATAGGCGACAAGGCAGGATCTGCAGATCTATCAACAGATTGCATTGATAGTCGTGCCAGCGTGCACATTTTTGATGCTGGGAAAACCAATTTCAGGTACATGTATTGTGTGCAACGCTGTGACCCTGCAACACCCTGCTCGTCATATGTGACAGGTCCGTCCCGATACATCATTGCATGTAGTACTGTCTTTGCTACTTACATCTCGCGCTGGCGGTCACGTTTGATGCTTTTCGCTGCGACAAATGTTTCCTCAGGATGTTTCACCGTGATCCACGTATGAGCGCCCTGCAGAGCATACATGTAATGAATAGACGAAGCATTAGACAATGCGAGTTTCTAGCTACATATGGAGGAACTTCTTATATCTTCCTTGTCGAAAACAACTTGTCCTCCAAAGGCATTCACCCTCAATGATCGTCCTCAGGAGACAGGACGGGAATCATCTCGTTTGGTCACGACTGAAGGTCCTACCCGGGGTTGGACATTTCAATGTTATTTTCATTCGCTGACTAACTTGAATGATCCTTCCTTGAGGTTGAACACATTCAATTTGATGCTTTCTGTACTTGGACGATATCATTGACAGTCTTTATATACATCAAATGTAATCGAAATGGATACAATTGATGTACAGCTGGTACCATGGATTTTCAAGATGCACTTAACCAGGCAAATGGGCATGTCGATGAGATCGATCCAGTCAGGCACATCATCCGTCAATGCTGTTGCATACCAAAGTCTGCCAATGCTACCACTTACATCGGAAGGCGTTCTCCGCAAAGCCTATACTGTGGAGAATTTTCTAGAAAGGTGGTGAACCTGACACAGACTTCAGTCCGTCTTAGTTTTGTAACCACATTTTTAAAGATCAGGATGCTGTCTCATTGCGATCCAAGCGTCTAGTTCATACATGTAGTGAATGTAATCACTTGTTTTCGTGTACAGGTAACCACGCTCATTCTTCCATATTGTAAGGCTGGATATCTACCTGTATCAAACCAGCTGAAGATATTAAAATTCTCTTCTATTCGGCCCTCCATGGCCACGATCTGAAAACTGCGCGAGGGGGCCCAAGCCTTCATGGGCAGGTCTTGCAATGACTCTCGTTCGTTGGTCGTCAGGTCGACTAGGTCTACAAATGGCTCGAACACATGCCTGCACCCGTGACCGGGCGATGTCCTTGGGAGAGCCAGATTGAAACGGCGGAGGAAAACATACCTCACGGCTTCGACGTCATTGACAGGTCGAGAAGGAGAGTGGCGGCGCGCCTTATCACCCGACAGATGTGCAACGCACGTCCCGTTCATAATTGTTATGTGGCTTTGTTAGTGAGATGACAGCATATACTTCGCCACTACATGTGATACTACATGTACTTCACCCTGGATTCTTTGAGCCTTGCTGCAACAGGTGGCAAAGTTTTCGGATTTCGGAGGATGAATGGCAAGTTCGCTGAACAGTCTGGAGCTGTTGGGGCAGCGATTCGAAAAGCTCACTGCGCATAGCGCATAGTACCATCAGAATTACATATCATCTTCTAATCATGTTTAAGAGTCGCTTCTAAGTAGACACAAAATCGGGATGCATACATGTAGATCTGCGGCTAAAAGTATGACATGTGTCGATGGATTGGACACTAGGAGAGGGCAATGAAAAAGTCGTAGATCCTCGCATCGTGATCAAGGCAGGTTCGTGTGTAAGAACGCAACAGAGTTCGATCTGGGCCGCCTCCATGTCATGAGAATGCATGGTCTCGTTTACGTCAGTCAAACAATGCGATAAGTATGGTGACAGACATCAGATGCTGCCCTTCATTCCCGAGTCAGAGTGAGACTTGCTTTTGGAGGAGAATTGGCAACAAAATATCTCACAAGACATGTAATGGCCCTGATTCAATGTCAACATGAAGGAGTGAAGCTCATCTCTTAATGAGCCAAGCGGTTGCTACTTCGCGCCAATGCTGCTGCTTAGGTAATAGTGGCAGCTGGTTGTGGCAGCACTACGACCGTTTCGGCATAGTGCAGCCTGCTGTGTGGAAAGCGCGTGAAAGCACCTTCGCGGCCTCTAAACTTCTGTTCCATCATCCCGCTTCACGAAGCTCGCCCAGTCCCCGGAGCATCGTCGGAAAACCTGGTTGTCTATTCGATAGGCCCGGTCGACAACTTTCCTACGCTGTTGATCAGATTGACTGCGCTTGCAGATGCCAAGACGGTGCTCGGGGCCCTCGCGCTAGCTCTGACGGATCTCGTCAACTCCCGTCAACTCCCTCTCGGGCCTACTTCACCGACTCTGCGCACTCGCGCACACGTCGCCGCCGACCATTTCATCTTGCAGCATAGCTTCTAGAGGCTTTGTCACCAAGACTCGTGCTTGGAGAGCCCAAGGCGACCTTGCGACGACACCCGACGACTCCCGCACGATGGCCGATTACGAAGATGACTACGATTACGAGAACTACGGCGATGAAGAGGAGGGCATCACGCCTGAGGACTGCTGGACTGTCATTTCGTCCTTTTTCGAGACGAAAGGCCTAGTGTCCCAACAGACTGATTCTTTCGATGGTTTCACGCAGACTACGATCCAAGATCTTGTCAACGAGTATTCCACAATCACTCTCGATCAACCCAACCCGCCTTCAGCCTCGGGAAAGAAGATTGCACTTCGAAGATACGAGATCAAGTTTGGAAGTGTCATGGTATCACGGCCGACTATCAGCGAAACAGACGGCACCGTCACATCCTTACTGCCCTACGAATGTCGCGATCGAAACCTGACATATGCCAGTCCTCTTTACATCAATATCACGAAAAAGGTTTCCGCTGCTGTCGAAAAAGAGATCCCCCTAAGCGAGATGGACGATGCTCAGCGCGAGGAATTTTCTCAGACCGGAGAGCCCCCGACGAAACTGGTCTGGGAGCAGGAGGAGAGTGGAGAGGATCTGGATTCGACCAAGGCTGAAGGCTGGAAGAATATGGTTTTCGTCGGAAAGCTTCCTATTATGGTCAAATCCAAGATTTGTCACCTCAGCCGCGAACAGGAGGACAACTTGTTTTTGGTTAATGAGTGCCCCTATGATCAAGGCGGATACTTTGTGATCAACGGGAGCGAAAAAGTTCTGATTGCTCAGGAACGCTCAGCGGCAAATATCGTCCAGGTCTTCAAGAAAGCGCAGCCGAGCCCATATACCTACACAGCAGAGATAAGAAGTGCTTTGGAAAAGGGGTCACGTCTGATTTCTAGTCTTGCACTAAAACTTTACGGGAAAGGCGACTCGGCTCGAGGGGGTTTCGGTCAAACGATTCACACTACACTTCCTTTCGTCAAATCGGACCTACCCATCGCAATTGTCTTTCGAGCTTTGGGCGTTGTATCTGACGAGGATATTCTGAACCACATCTGTTATGATCGCAAGGACAGCCAAATGCTTGAGATGTTGCGACCATGCATCGAGGAGGCCTTTTGTGTGCAGGATCGAGAAGTTGCGCTAGACTTCATTGGCAAGCGAGGTAACCGTGATCAGGCTGGGTTGGGGAGAGAGAAGCGAGTGCGAGTGGCCAAGGACATCTTGCAGAAGGAAACCCTGCCTCACATTTCTCAAACCGAAGGCAGTGAGACGCGAAAAGCGTTCTTTCTGGGTTATATGGTTCACAAACTGTTGCAATGCGCTTTGGGTCGGCGAGAGCCTGATGATCGTGATCACTTCGGAAAGAAACGCCTGGATCTTGCCGGTCCGTTACTGGCCAAACTGTTCCGTGGCATCGTACGGCGCATGAACACCGAGCTCTCCAATTACTTACGGCGATGTGTCGAAGGAAATCGGCATTTCAATCTCGCGGTGGGAATCAAGCCCGGAACACTGTCCAATGGCTTAAAGTACTCTTTGGCAACCGGTAACTGGGGAGACCAGAAGAAAGCGATGAGCTCCACCGCGGGCGTCTCTCAGGTGCTCAATCGTTACACATTTGCTTCCACGCTGTCCCACTTGAGGCGCACCAATACCCCTATCGGGAGAGATGGAAAGCTCGCCAAGCCTCGTCAATTGCACAACACCCATTGGGGCTTGGTCTGCCCTGCAGAAACGCCAGAGGGACAGGCTTGTGGTCTCGTCAAGAATTTGTCTCTGATGTGCTACGTCAGTGTCGGGTCACCTTCGGAGCCTTTGATCGAGTTCATGATCAATTGCGGCATGGAAGTTGTCGAAGAATACGAGCCGCTGAGGTATCCCCATGCCACAAAGATCTTCGTCAACGGAGTCTGGGTTGGCGTCTATCAAGATCCAAAGCATCTGGTCAGCCAAGTCCTCGACACTAGACGAAATTCGTACCTGCATTATGAGGTGTCGCTCATTCGAGATATCCGGGATCAAGAGTTCAAGATTTTCTCCGATGCTGGGCGCGTCATGAGACCGGTATTCACGGTCCAGCAGGAAGACAACGCAGAGACGGGAATTGAGAAAGGCCATCTTGTTCTGTCCAAGGAGCTGGTGAACAAGCTTGCCAAAGAACAAGCCGAACCGCCTGAGAACCCGAGCATGAAGGTCGGGTGGGATGGGCTGATACGCGCGGGTGCAGTCGAATACTTGGATGCTGAAGAAGAGGAAACTTCCATGATCTGCATGACTCCGGAAGATCTTGAACTCTATCGACTTCAAAAAGCCGGTGTGGCCGTTGAGGATGACATTGGGGATGACCTCAACAAGCGGCTAAAGACGAGGACCAACCCTACGACGCACATGTACACGCATTGTGAAATTCATCCGAGCATGATTCTTGGAATTTGTGCCAGCATCATCCCCTTCCCTGATCACAACCAGGTATGTCACTCTTACATACGCAAAAACGTCGTGATATTGGCTAATATGATTTCCTGTCCAGTCTCCTCGTAACACTTACCAATCTGCTATGGGTAAGCAGGCCATGGGTTTCTTCTTGACAAATTACTCCAGACGTATGGACACCATGTCCAACATCCTCTACTACCCGCAGAAGCCACTAGCCACGACTCGTTCCATGGAGTTCCTGAAATTCCGAGAATTGCCTGCTGGTCAAAACGCCATCGTGGCTATTGCTTGCTACTCCGGATACAACCAGGAAGATTCCGTCATTATGAACCAGAGTAGTATTGACAGGGGACTATTCCGAAGTCTCTTCTTCCGCTCGTACTCAGATCAGGAGAAAAAGGTCGGTCTCAACTACACAGAAGTATTCGAGAAACCCTTCCATCAGAGCACGCTTCGCATGAAGCATGGGACGTACGACAAGCTCGATGAAGACGGCATCGTGGCGCCAGGCGTACGCGTTTCTGGTGAGGACATCATCATTGGCAAGACGGCGCCGATCGACCCCGAAAGCCAGGACCTCGGCACGCGGACCAACATCCACCAACGACGGGACATCTCGACGCCTCTCCGTAGCACCGAGAACGGTATTGTGGATTCTGTCATCTTGACTGTAAACGCGGACAACGTCAAATACGTCAAGGTTCGCGTGCGGACGACCAAGATACCCCAAATCGGTGATAAGTTTGCGTCACGTCACGGACAGAAAGGTACTATCGGCGTCACATATCGGCAAGAAGATATGCCATTCACTCGAGAAGGTGTCGTGCCGGACATCATCATCAACCCGCACGCTATTCCGTCCCGAATGACAATTGCACACTTGATCGAGTGCCTCTTGAGCAAAGTTTCCACGCTGGAAGGCATGGAAGGTGACGCTACACCCTTTACAGATGTGACGGTTGATTCGGTCTCAGAACTACTTCGGAAACACGGCTACCAGTCACGAGGCTTCGAGATCATGTACAACGGTTATACGGGTCGCAAGCTCAGGGCACAAGTCTTTTTCGGCCCGACATACTACCAAAGATTGCGTCATATGGTGGACGACAAGATCCATGCACGTGCACGCGGCCCAGTTCAGATCATGACGAGGCAACCGGTGGAAGGCCGAGCCAGAGACGGTGGCCTCCGTTTCGGAGAAATGGAGCGTGACTGCATGATTGCCCATGGCGCGGCCGCATTTCTGAAAGAACGACTCTTTGAGGTCTCCGATGCGTTCCGAGTTCATATTTGCGAGATATGTGGACTCATGACGCCCATTGCGTAAGAAGTCCCAGCACAAATTGCTAAGGAACCAGTGATGCTAACCAAAGAATGATAGAAACCTCTCGAAGCAGTCGTTCGAGTGCCGACCATGCAAGAACAAAACCAAGATTGCACAAATCCACATTCCCTACGCTGCGAAGCTTTTATTCCAAGAACTCCAGGCAATGAATATTGCAGCGAGAATGTTTACAAATCGATCAGGCGCCTCCGTCCGGTAGAGTAACAACAATGGGGAATATTGCAGAGACTGAAACCAGCATGGCCACGCATGAATGACGGAAATGCATCGCACGCAGATCGTCTGAAGGCAACGATCATGAGTGAACAAGATATCTGTGTGCAGGAGATATGTGACACTTCGCAAGCTAACGCGCCATGTGCGATCCTCGTGCGCCAGAAGTATCGAGTTGCAAAATTGTACAAATAGGCAGGATAGTACACAAACGGAGGCGTTTTGAGGTAGCATAGATTGAATTACATCATCGAGGGTGCGAGGCGGCGCGAACTAATTCCTGGAGTGTAAATCGCATCGATGCTGCGGAAGGGATGCTATCTCGGCGGAGCCAAACCCGGTTGCTGGGCATCTAGCTTCGACTCATGGACAGTTTGGTGTTTCTTGTACTCGGCCTCCAACGCTTGTTGCATGTCGAAATCCAGTTGTCGCTCGCGCTTGATTCTTTGCTGTTCCATGTCTCGAACGACACCTTCGTGCATGGCCTACCAATGGAAATTGCGATTAGCCAACAATGTTCCCATGGGCACATGCCAAATAACATCAAGGAGACGTGAATCAGAGCTTGACGGACCGTGCGCTCCCATTTTTGCTGGAAGTGGACAAAGACGATGGTGCAGGCGGCGAAGAGAGATGTTGCGCCGAGGGTGATCTTGGATGCATGAGACATGATGGCGGTTGATCTGTCGAATGAATGAGGTGAGGGGGTCGGCTTTTCGGTCTCTACGTAAAGAAAAGCCCCGTCATCATAGAGCAATCAAGCATTGGAGCACGTAGTAGTCGAATGCATGAAAGTTCTGGCGTCGCTCATGAAGGAAGCTAGGAGAAGGAATTCAAACGTAATACCTATGCGTGACCCCGGGCGGTATCGGTGAGGTACAAGCATCGTTGTGCTATCGCCGCATACACAACAAGTATCTTTTCCTCCAGCCCGCATTACCTCACACCTCGACACTGGTGGACCTTCAACTGCTGGACTCGGACCTTCCTCCTTCTACGATAAGCATCGTGACGACGACGCCCTTATTCTCGGCTCCCTTTCAGCGACGGCGTCTCTCCTTACAAACGCAGCACTGGTTTCTCCAACGGAATCCTGGACGTCACAGCAAATCAAGAAAGCACCGCGACACACCATCACCGCCCACCATGGTTCGTCTCCAATGGTGAAACCTGAAGCCGAAATGACGACTGTGGAAGCTGACTTGTCGTTTCTTATTCGAATCTCTAGTCAGCTCAGAACTCTGCGGGTATACAAACGCTTCTCGACGTGCGATACAACTCCATGACTCCATCCGAGCGAGCAAATCCCCTTCGTTACCCAGCTAACGAAGCCTTCAGGCCGAGCGAGAAGCGTCGAAGATAGTGCAGAAAGGTTAGTCACGAGATGAGGGTGCAGTTCGTAAGAGGATCTGCTGACTTTGAAACCTCTAGCCAGAGAATGTGCGTTCCTCTCCTCATACCGGGTCGTCTAGCAACATCATAAGCGACAGCGTCTAGATCGATGTCATTAACCCGATGCTTGTGTTGATAGTCCGCACCAAGCGCGTCAAGGAAGCTCGAGAAGAAGCCAAAAGGGAAATAGCAGACTACAAGTCCAAAAAGGAAGACGAGTTCAAGAAGTTTGAAGCAGAGGTTCGTCTTCGCCACAATCTGCCTCCTCGAAAAGCACCCATCAAATGTCAAGTGGAGAGAAGAGCACACATTTAAGACAGCAGGCGGCTTGCTGACGAAGGAGTCGGAACAGCACGGTAGGGGCAACAAGGCAGCCGAGGATGAAGCCAACAAGGATGCGGATAAGCAAATTCACACGATCCAAGAGGCTGGCAAGAAGGGCCAGTCCAAGGTGGTCAAAGATCTCTTGAGCGCTGTATTCGAAGTCAAGCCATCACCTTCTGCTGCGGCAGCTTGAGAGGTGGCGCACCTGAGAGGACGGGCCTCATGATCGCATCATAATGCTTGTTCCTTTCAAGCGTTAAACGCTTCCAGACCGAGGTGTGCGCATGTCGAAGAGTATAGCATGTATGAATTGATCATAACTTTTACTGAGCATGAGATGCCAGGGTGGACGAACTTTTCTAGGAATACTGAACTACTGCAGACATTCCACTAAGGTCTTCAGCATTTCAGCTAAATCTTTGCTATCCTCATCGGACGCATCAAGACCCGCCTTCTGCTCTGACAGTATTTGCGCCACCCGCTCTAGACTCTCCTCTTCGCTGCCGAGAAGTCTTTCCATGGTCTTCCTGGCCCCTTGATCTTCAGCGGCCAGCCATGCCAGGCAGGCATCGATCTGCTGTAGTGTGGAAAGGCCCGAGTCAAGCTTCCGAGCCAACATCTCCATTTGAGGATCCTCGATGCTGGCGCCCGGCATGGTTTTGGCCACCTCGTCCGTCTCCCTTCCCTCCGCCTCCACCTTCCTCACCCTCACGGCGTATTCTCTATGCAGCAGCACGAGCTTCGAGAGCTTTTGATAGTCCTTCTCGACAAACTTGGCGAGCAATCGGATACGTGCTGCCGATTCGGGGGGAAGAAGTCGTAGCATCGAGGCAAAGATGCTCACGAGATGCGCCGCCATCCGACCATCCTGGGTTTTGCCAAAGAGCGTAAAGATGTTCTTAAGACCTCCAACCTCCACAAGCTGGAGGCAGACTGCTGCACCGCCGGTGTGGCTGCCCGCAACGACATGGTCAAGTAGACGTAGGGCCGGTACTCTGCTCATCTTGCCATTCTTAAGAAGTAAGAGGCAGAGCTGTAAGCCCTCTTCCTCTAAGAATTTACTTTTGGCAGGCTGATGATCGACGAGGGAGGTTAGGACTTGAAATATGTTTTCCATGAATCCCTCCTCTTCACTATCCTTCTCGGGGTCGACCGCTCGATAGGGGGCGACGAGTTGGAGAAGTATGTCCATGGCGTCGCGGTCAAGTAATTTTTGACAGTACTCGGCGGATGACTGCGAGAGAATCGCCATCATTTCGGCGGCGTATTGCTTGTTCTGGGACACGGGCGACTCCTTGCGCTGGATGCGCTGCAGAAGCCATTGCAGAAAGTTTTCTTGTTGGCCAACCTGTGTAGCAATGGCTGGGCGCGAGCAAAAGCTTTCTATGACCTCTAGGGTGTAGTATACTCCATCTCGTTCATCATCGTCGTCCTCATTCAGCCTCGACAAGTTGGAGAGCAGCAACTCCACCAGGTCCACCTCGAGAAATGCGTCAACCAAAGTGTCCCACTCCTCGTCTTTACTCGTGACGTCCTCGTTTGTCAGCTCGCCGATGAGCCGGATAGCAGCGATGGCGATATCGGTATTTTCGTGGGAAAGCAGGCCCACAAGGGAACCATGCCAGCCAGATTGCACGAAGTCTGCATACATGTCTGGATGATCGACAAGGTTGAAGATATCGCCGATGTTCTTATTGAGGTCGGCTTCGCTGTCGGCAAATTTCTCGGGACTGTTTGCGTGTTTGGCGCGCAGCTCTGCATTTTTGGTGATTGCTTTCTCCAGATTTAGCATCGTCTTACGTAGCCAGGTGGTATTAATCGTCTCTTCCGAGTCCACAGGAGCGCCTTCACGATCCACGTAGTCCAGAATCTGCTCCCCTTCCTTGCTCACGCCTCCGCCAAAAAATCGACCTTCATCATCCTCTGGTGCCTCTTCGTCGTCTTCGGGCGGCATTGATGGGCCGAAATCATCGTCGTCGACTGTCGCCGGACCAGCCTCGCGACCATCATCTTTCAGCTGTTCTTGACTGACGGTGCCATGAGGGGTGGAGTGTTTGGCATCGAGTTTAGCAGCTTTAGAGATTTCACCTATGTTTATAAGCGTTAGCGCCATCAGCGCAAGAGGGACATGTGTTCAAAGATTGACAAGTCGCAGTAGCCTACTCGGGTCTCTGACGGGGTCCAGTGTCCGTTTGCTCGGCCGTCCGGATTTCTGGTCAAATGTGTTAGCAATCTGATCTGGTCATGCCAGCTGACTTGATCTCTGATGTAGGGCAAGTTTAGAGACTTCATAGATACCTTGAATATATCGTCGACATTCTCCATGGTGGTACGGCGAAGCTGTATTCTCTCGGTGATGCTGTCGAATGCCTTGACCAGTCGATCCGAGCGCTTTTGATAAGCTGGAGCTCCTCAGAAGAAAACACTTGATTTCGACTGGTATGACAGAAATAGAAACCAACGTCGTCTAATGCCTTCATTGACCCCTGCTGGTAATACACCTTCAAATACTAGTAGCTAGGGAGCTACTACGGATCCAGTTGGCAGGTTGCAGGTGAATACCGGGTCTTTTTTGCGCTGCCCAAGTACGGTAGTAATAACTTAGTAATAGAGGAGCACTTGGTAACGGTCCCACCCACAACTATTCTGTGAGGCAAAAGCGCCAAGTCTTACATCAATATGTTACGGAGAAGGGAATCTCCAAACATCATTAGTTTACGCCAGGTACCGAGACGTAAAAGTAGAATCAATAATACGATGAGCTATTCTACTCATGTACTACAGAGTCATAGTCACGGGACTCGCAAATCGTCGTATTTCCGCAGCGCTGTAACACGTCAGCGCTGCGATAGCAGCTGATACAATTAAGAGTTCGTGACTCGGGATAAGTTTCACTGGTCCGCCACGGGGTTGTCAAAATTCCGGTTCCGTCCATACCTATAATGACGACACCGTGATAGGCACAAATGATGCTCAGTTCATCGCAACAGGATACTTGGCATCGTAAGTTGCAGTCCATGGTTTCTGCAACCTCGCCTGAGATTGCTGAATGAGCGTCGAGGAAGTAATCCCGGGCACAAGATACAACTTTACCTACGAGTGCAAGAAAGAATTCATGCTGCAACCTAGAAAGTGGTACAAGGGAGCGATTGACATGTACCTCGTTGTAGAATCTTCGCCCATGTACTCCGTACTTAAGTCAAGTCAGCGGCGTGTGCAACAGGGCCAAGTACAACTAAACAGCCTCTGACTGGTTGAAATTTTCACCAATTGAAGATCATTTCTATTTTTTTATTTTTTTTCAGGAAACTGAATAAATTGAAGGCTGTTTCGCGATATTGATCGGAATTCCTAGCCAAGCAAAGGCTATTTCGTTATGCCTGATCTCGTTTCACGCATCATTGACTTGACTTAGTACTGGCGTATTTAAGTACTGATAAGTATGGCAATACTTGACGGTACTTTTTGTCCGCTTCACCCGGCAAAATAACAATGCTCAAGTCTCGCGTCTAGAAACCAAGCCCAGTCGGGATCAGTACCCCTGACGAGGGGGAGGCGTCATCCAGGGGTCCATTTCATTCTTAGCCTCTCCGCTAGGCATCTCTGAGGTCGCGCTCATTGCTGGGCTCGAGTCGCCAACCATTCAGTGTGAGAGGCCACTAACGAAGGATCTTTTGAATCTGCGTTACGCAGCAGCGGTCATACCTGCGGTGCCCGTTATCCGCAGAGATACGGCGGCGTCATGCCCCAAGCGTCATTCGACATCTGCTAATGGGGTCTTTTCGAAGTTTTCAGATGCCATCTATCGACGACGGCCTGAAGCCTTTGCCAACTCTCCGATGCAATTGGCTCACCAACACAATCCTCAAGCTGTCTTCCGTTCACTAGTCAGGGAAATGAAACTCGCCTGCCCAATTGGCATTGGAATGACAGCCACCTAACACTCATCACGGCCCCTCCAAGCGCCGCCACGAGGCATCCAACCTCGACACCTCCGCGGTGTTGCCAATCCTTCCGAGAATGCCACATCCTCACTTACATGTACTACTGAACCCCGCTCATTCGACCGCCTTCGACACTACAACTTTCGATCGCTCAACATCGGCGTCACGGCTCGCCTCCCATCACCGCGCCGGCTCTGTGTCGCCTCTTCCTTTGTCGCATTCGCAACCACCTTCGCCTGCGGCCGCGCGACTGCCGCGAACGTCGTCGTTGCTGCCGCCGCCACGATCTGCAGCGGCAGCAGCAACGACAGAAGGCTCTGGGGACGACTTGGACGAATACGACGAGAACTCTGCTTCATCCGACGCACACATGGATAAATCTGAGTCTCTTGTCGACACTCAGCCTCGCGCGCCGACTTTACCCCCTATACTCCCGCTTCTGCCGTTCGATGAGAGCGTTGGCAATCATCCTTCGAGCCTCGATATTTTGCATGCGACCGAGTCGAGCGAATTCGAAATCGCCGGGGTGTCAAAAAAGGGGGGGAGTTCCACACAATTCTCAAACCCAACCAAGATGACATACGATCAGATCAAACAAGCGCATGTGCCACGCGGCCATTCACGGACCCATAGCAAGAAGGGAAGCGTGGATCTCCTCAAACCTCGAAGCACCAAACCGCCATCCCAGAAGGCAATGCTCTCTCGCGCACTACAGAAAGCCAACACGGCAGTGCAGCTCGATAACGCACAAAATTTCGAGGGCGCAAGGTTGGCTTACGCAGAGGCGTGTGAGCTCCTGCAACAAGTCCTGACAAAAACCACTACCGACGAAGATAAGAAGAAGCTGGAAGCTATAGTCAGTGTTTGATGCTTTTTTGCAGCTCCCTCCTTCTAACAATCCTCGCAGCGTCGCACGTATACGGCTCGCATTGAAGAGTTGGATCAACTGGCGCCATGGAATATAGATTACCACAAGGCTCTTCCAGCGCGCCCAGGGAGTATAGAATACCATGGGCATGAATATCCGACCGCGGTCAGTATTTCCAGTGCCGGCATTGCGCCCGTCGTGCGCGATGTGACGGGCGATGATACTGCGGATGAGAAACAGCGAAATGAGCAGGATGCTCTTCGAAATCGTATGCGCCCTAAACGTCCTGCCGATGCCCCCCCTCTTCATTCTTCCTTTTCGCGGTCTTGGGGTGAGCTGCGACCATCTGCGAATCATTCGAGTTCCGAGGCTCAAAGTTCAGCATCTTCCCACCAACAGCTCAGCCAGAAAGATCGTGATCCTGTGCTTCACCCCGAGACCTCGGCTCGATCAAGCGACGTAATAGACACCTCAAAACAACCATTTGATGGCAATCAAAGTTCATGGCTGGAACAGAATGACGATTCGGCGGAATCCAGTTGTACGTCTATTCGTTCGCGCGCATCGTCCCCAGGCTACCGCAGGAAGCACATTCGAGCCACGAGTAGTCAAACAGAGAACGAGTTCGACAGTGCTTTGGACGCAGCAATAGAGGCTGCATACGATGATGGCTACGAGCCCATGGGTCCCGAAGACCTTGACACCATAGATCGCACTGAGGAGATCGTCAACCAGGCACTCAAGAAAGTTGAGGAAGCCCGAGAGCTCGTTCGACGGACAGAACTCGAAGGAAAATCGACCCTTCACGAGAAGTATAAACGTCACGGCCAGAAGGGCTCCGAAGGCTTTTATGAGGAAGGCTCGTCTGACGAGGAGGAGCGCATACTCGAAGAGATGACGCGTGAGTATAATATCGAGGATTTCATCCTAGATCAGACTAGCAAGCCCAGCGGTTCGAACCTCCCACAAGAGCGAAGGAATGGCACAGGTCAGAGCTCGGCGAATATCGTTACTGGGCCACCATCCCTACCAACAACCACGTCGTTTGCCGCTACAGTCGATCGGTCCCTCGACCAGAACTCCAAGGCCAAGTCCACTGTTGGTTCAGCGCCACCATCGCAACAATTGCTACCGCACATTCCTTTGCAGCGAACGGCATCCCCTGTTGCAAGTGTGCGCAGTCGACGACTGTCCGGACAGAACCCCAAGCAGCTGAAAATACAAACCTCGAAGCTCCGGTCCCCCCCAGGTTCTGTCAGCCAGAACGACGTACAAGCATCCAGGTCTCAGTCAGCCGCCGAGCAAAGGCTAGGACGCTCAACGGGTGAGTATTCGCATGAGTCACGCGCGACTCGGGCAATCACACCGTCCCAAGACGATGCGCCCGTGAGCGAGCCCCTGCCTATTGATCCACCGCTTCCTATCCAGCCCGGATTGCAGACCGACGGAAGTGCATCGACTATTCGAGCTGCATCGCCTCCGGCCAGTCGATTACGCAAGAAGATCTCTTCATCGAGTCTAAGGAGCACGAAAAGCAAAAACATGTCTTTGCCCAGTCTAGACGATGGAACAGACACGTTGCCCGGCACTCCACTGAGCAATACCTTCACGATTCCGAGACTACCCGCCGTTCCCGCGGTCCCCACGCCACTTACAGCAACCTTTCGCGAGAACTTGACCACCACTTCACCGGGGGGGACGTACTTGCTTGACGACAGCATTCTTCTCCCGAGCGTCCCCGGCTCTCCGAACCTTCATGCTCCGGATGCCCCTGTGCCACTCGAGCCGTGCCCCAACGACGTAATGTTGCGGCCATTCTGGCTGATGCGCTGCCTATATCAGACGCTCGTCCACCCCCGGGGAGGTTATTTGAGCACGAAGCTCTTTGTGCCACGGGAGGTCTGGAAAGTCAAAGCGGTGAAGCTCAAGAGCGTGGAGGACAAGATCGCAAATTGCGACCTCCTGACGGCTGCTTTGTTAAAGCTTGCTCAAGTCGACACGTGCGATGCCGATGCCGTACTAGACGAAATGCAATCTCTCGAGGGCGTCCTGGAGCAAGTCCAAGCCGCACTCACAAGGAAACTTGGTAACGACGTTGGTGTTCACGGCTCCGGTGTGCTCTTTAAGGAAGCATCCAACGTCGTGGATGGTGACGGCGCCATGAATGTTCCGCGCACCAGCAGCGTATCAGGCAAATCATCGTCCTTTTCTTGGAGACGGCTTAGGTCGAAGAACTCGGCCATGGGGCTTGGTGGAGCATACAACAGTAAAATAGCAGGCACAGATCATACCAAGGAACATGCGACGATGCCTACGCTTCCCATGGTTCCGCAGCCGACAAGTCGCCCTGCCAAGCGAGATCTCGGACAAGCTCACTTTGTGGGGCCTCATGCCCATTACATGGGCTCTCTCGCACGATTGTTCGACGCTGCTCAGGCTGTCGGTACGTTTTTCTCTACAACCCCAACCTCAAGCCCCCTCCCCCCTTCGTTTTGAGCTTCCGACGGAACTAACATGGAGCACGACAGACCAAATAGCGCGACAGGTGGACGATCCAGGGCTTCGGCATGCAGACAAAACGCAGGTCGGGTTAGAGCTTTGCACAAGACATGCAGCCGAATTCTTTGGCTTTTACATATGCCGCTTTGTCTTGACTGATTTAGGCATCTTGTTGGACAAGTTCATCAAGCGTGGGAGCGAATGGGTATTGTCATGACAATCGCAGTACTGGAAGGAGTCAAGGATCGACGGTAACCTTTCATCAACAAGGTTTCCACAAGGAGTTCAAGGGAGCTTGCTCGCGTCGGCATCTGTTCTGAGGCATGGTTGATTGAAGATGTACTTTTCAGCATGTTCGCAAAGCTCTTGAATCTTGCAGAGCATTTTCAGAGACAGGCTATGACGGCGACGGCTCATTCGATAGACGCTAGACATGATAGAACTTGCGAATAGTGACTCTCTGCGTGATCTTGCAATTGTCGCTACCACTGCTAGGATGTGCAAGTCACCGAGCAAGGAGGGTTGGATGTCAGGGCTGTATTGAAGCCGTCATTACGTAGTGGTAATATTATTACTAACCTATGTTCATTTGGTCACTGACGCGCTTGTGTGGGTCAGTGACTAAAGCGACATACAAGTACTAATACTAGAAAGTCCGGAGCAGAGGAAACTTATCGATTGCTGCTCGGCAAATCAAACCGTACGGGGCATTTCCCCAGGACCCCTTTGGACAGCTTCAACATACAAGCACCGCTTTCCAATGCTTTCCTCTTTCTTCAAATATAGATGAAGCAGGCGTGGAGAGCTGGTAGGGTATTGACTCCTCAGCAGTCAATCCTAGCAAAGCTCGGCTTGACCACGCAGCGAACCGCTTTCCATCGCGCCTTCGCGGCCCAGACGAAGCCGACGCCCACCGAACTCGAAGCGAGGATTGCGGCGATACCAATCGAGCGATACAGAAACTTCTGTATCGTGGCACATATCGATCATGGCAAAAGCACCCTGAGCGATCGCCTGCTGGAGCATACAGGCACCATCACAGCGAGCGATGCCAATAAACAAATACTCGTCAGTCATCCTGGACCTGTCACCCCAGACACAACGGCTCAACGTAAGCTGACAGACTCCGATGCCTAGGACAAACTCGATGTGGAGCGTGAACGTGGAATCACTGTCAAGGCGCAGACGTGCACAATGCTATACCAGCATGGCGGGCTGGACCATCTCCTTCACCTCGTCGACACACCTGGCCACGTTGATTTCCGCGCCGAAGTAACAAGATCGTATGCGAGTTGTGGCGGCGCCTTACTTCTCATCGATGCGAGCCAAGGTGTTCAGGCGCAGACCGTATCAAACTTCCACCTAGCCTTTGCTCAGGATCTAGCTCTAGTCCCGGTTATCAACAAGATCGATATGCCCACCGCAGACGTTCCGCGTGTGCTAGAGCAAATGGAAAACACTTTTGAACTGGATCCCAAGGACGCAGTTCTTGTAAGCGCCAAAACAGGGAAAGGCGTACCTCAAGTACTATCTGCCATCGTCGAGAAAGTACCCCATCCGATTGGTGACGAGAACAAGACGTTGAAGTTCCTCCTGGTGGACTCCTGGTACGACAATTTCCGAGGAGTCGTGCTTCTCGTTCGGGTATTCGACGGGAAGATCCAAGCCGGGGACAATGTCGTTTCACTCGGCACGGGCATGAAGTACACCGTCGGGCAAGTCGGCATACAGTACCCAGACGGCACTCCACAGAGGGTTTTGCGTGCCGGTCAGGTTGGCTATGTGTACTTTAACCCTGGTATGAAACGGATTCAGGATGCGAAGCTCGGGGACACATTCACGACAGTGGGTAGCGAGGATCTCGTTGAGCCTTGTCCAGGATTCGAAGAACCCAAGCCAATGGTTTTCGTGGCCGCTTTCCCGACCGACCAGAGCGATTACGGGCGGCTTGCGGATAGCATCAACCAACTCGTTCTGAATGATCGGAGCGTTACACTGCAGAAGGACTTCTCCGAAGCGCTGGGTTCCGGCTGGCGGCTGGGCTTTCTGGGGAGTCTACACTGCTCAGTCTTCCAAGACCGCCTGAAGCAGGAACATGGACGTAGCATTATCATTACGGAGCCCACGGTCCCAACCAAGGTTGTCTGGGCGGATGGATCGGAAGAAATTATTCAAAATCCAGCCATGTTTCCTGACGCAAGCGACCATCGCATCCGCATGGCCCAGCTGTTTGAACCGTAAGTTGACTTGTCTTCCTGCTCTTTCTTACAGAGACACCACTGACTGCATTGACAGATATGTCACTGCTACCATCACGCTACCGCATGAATACCTCGGCCGCGTGATCGAACTGTGCGAGGCCAATCGTGGCCAGCAAAAAAGTATGGAGTTCTTTGGGACTGCACAAGTCATCTTGGTCTACGAGATACCGACGGCACAATTGGTCGAGGATCTTTTTGGCAAGTTAAAGGGCGTTTCGTGAGTCACGCAAATTACTCCTTCGCAGGGGGGGGGAACAATATTAACACGTCCGAATAGAAAAGGATATGCAACCCTTGATTACGAAGATGCCGGTTGGCGACAAAGCAAACTTGCCAAGATACAATTGCTCGTCAACAAACAACCTGTTGACGCCATTTGTCGAGTGGTCCATGCATCGCAGGCTGGTGGAGTCGGGAGGAAATGGGTAACAAAGTTTAAAGAACATGTCGATCGACAAATGTTCGGTAAGTCGTATTGGGGAATCGACACCTGGAAACCGAATCCTGTTCCGTGTACTGATCTTCTTCGACGAGCTCAGAGGTCGTCATCCAAGCCATCGTAGGCAACAAGATCGTTGCTCGTGAAACCATCAAGCCTTTCCGGAAAGATGTTTTGGCTAAACTGCATGCCAGCGACATTACCCGGCGAAGAAAGCTCCTCGAGAAGCAGAAAGCAGGTCGGAAGAGGCTGCGGGCAGTGGGGAACGTCGTCATTGACCAGGAAGCGTTTCAAAGCTTCTTATCCAAGTGAATGCACTGGCCAGCATCGTTGACCGAGCATGTAGAATATCTGTATATTGACCCAACAACGAATCTGCCAGACAAATGCGTAGACAGCTCTGAATATGATTCGAAAATCCAGCTGTACTTTTGCAGGTCTACCTACGCTCCATCCGCAATGCTGCCGCTCTCTAGTCGTCCTCCGACAGTGACCTCCGGAAGCCCGCTTCCCAGCTCAACGCTCTCCGTCTTGGACAAACCCAATCCTCCGGCCGTGGTAAACGCCGACTCCCGGACCACGGGCCTTCCCTCCACCACATCGTCTTCGAAATCGAAAACCCTGTAATCGGCGTTGAAGAAGTACCGTCCTACGACACCAGTGCGCAGAAACCCGGAATGGGAAACGACATAGATAAGTTCTTCAGGCCTCTTCCGTAGAGCCTCGAGACATAGACGCCCGCGCTCGACGATGGCGTTCCGCGTGTAGGCGAATCGTTCAGCGACGGGTGATGTTTTATCAGGCCACAAGGGCGAAACGTGGGTGAAGTCCACTTGGGGGAAAGGTTCCGTGAAAGACGGCAAGAGGGGCTGGCCAACATCGCAGGGTTTTGCTGTGGTCTCTGTGAAGTTGTTCAGTTGTAGAACTAGTCGCGCAACAGCTGAGATGCGGTTGCTACAGCGCTGTCTGAGATGTTCTCGGTTGAAGAGAGAAATCGCACGTACCTTGCCAGTCGGCACTTGCCTCGAAGCGTATGCCTCGCTCTTCACAAAGCCAGCCTAGGGACAACATGGCCGTCTGCAAGGTCCGCAACATGGGGCTTACAATGACAGCCACGTCACCGGTGACATTTCCATACCGAGCGCGCAAATCATCGCGAAGGATGGCGCATTGTTGGAGGCCGTCTTCAGTCAGTGGCGGATCGGGAATGTCATAGTCCAGTGAAAAAGAGGGATATGTTAGTTGGATTGTAGTGGCACGGAGTTGGGAGGCGAGGATGAGACTTATGAGTTTGATTGTGGAGAGCTTGCGCATGCCGGATGAGGACAATCTTGGGTGCCATGGTGATGGCTAGTGCTAGAGGAAGGATGGGAATATGAAGTCGCGAAGATGGGGGAGAGGCTGTTGAAAGGTGGATATATAATGAGACCTTGAGTTGCCAGCATGTGGACTAAGTTGGGGAATTCTCAGCAAGGATTATGACCACGAAATTGGCAAACATTGAATCACTATTTACGATATGTTGGACGTTTCTCGGCTGTGACAATGATTGTCTGCCTCGTTGCCCGATAATCTATGCTCCTACGTTGCATGCCACTACTATTCACCGCTAATCTCACCAAAGACGCCATATCCGTGTTCTTAAAGTCAAGTAAGTCCCCACTCATCTCGCGTCTCGAGAGTATTGAAATTAAGATTGAGTCAGCTCTGGTAACGTCATGAACGTAAGTTGATGGCTGCTGGGAACTTTTCGTCAGCAGCAGATGGTCCCTGGTCCCGACATCAAGGTGCACATCTGCCGTCATCCGTCACCTACCCTGAAGGACTCGTCGAGGCCTACCTAGTAGCCCTTGAACGATCAATTCAATTTCCAAGAGTTCACGTGATTTCGCGTTTTCCAGCTACCGACAAAGAGCGGGGGAGCCCACCGTGCCCACATACAGGGACCAGTCATATATCACCTTGCCCTGAAGCGACGTCACGATGCGCGTCTGAAGCAATTGCCACCTCTTCGTTGTCCAAGGCACCCTTTTCCCGTTGAATTTCATTCCACGCACGCCTCCAAGATGTGCGGAAGATATGCATTGGCACTGGTAAACTTCCCTAGTTCTCTTGCCCACCTGTGGGCCGGGAATTTACATGAGAGCAGTAACTGATAGCGTTCTTTTAGCGGCCTTCGCAAGTGAGGCGAATGCTAGAAGATGACGATATGCCGGTCGAGGACGCCCCAATTGACGAAGGAGCAGGCGCCCCCAGACAGTCGTACAACTTCGCGCCAGGCTATCACGGCATCATATACCGCGCCAACACTCCCGACTGGGGCGCCGGTCCCCATCGAAATCGAGATGCGCCAGATGATGCAAACCCTGATGATAAACAAACCCTGACCACCTTTCAATCAGAGGATGTCAAGTACAAGATGCAGTCTATGAGGTGGGGTCTCATTCCTTTCTGGACCAAGCGCAATCCCGACTATTCTTCCATGATGAGGACCATCAACTGTCGTGATGATTCTCTGAGCACACCAGGAGGCATGTGGAGCACCATGAAGGCCCGAAAGAGGTGCATTGTTATTGCTCAGGGATTTTTTGAATGGCTCAAGGTTGGACCCAAGGAGAAACTGCCTCACTTTGTGAAGAGAAAGGACGATCACTTGATGTTCTTTGCCGGACTCTGGGATTGCGTACAATATGGAGGTAGGTCATTCACCATTCACCGAGCATGACGCTCTCGGGGAAGCACAACGTTTGCTGATGATCTAAATTCTCAGGGTCGGACGAAAAGGTTTACACATACACCATCATCACGACCGACTCGAACAAGCAACTCAAATTCCTCCACGACCGCATGCCCGTCATCATGAACCCCGGCTCGGAAGAGCTCAAGCGCTGGCTTGATCCGAATCGTCATGAGTGGTCCAGAGATCTCCAGTCTCTCCTCAAACCCTTCGACGGGGAGCTCGAGGTCTACCCCGTGAACAAGGACGTCGGCAAAGTCGGCAACAACTCGCCATCGTTCATAATTCCTCTGGATAGCAAAGAAAACAAGTCTAACATCGTCAATTTCTTCTCCAATGCAGAGAAGAAGAACAAAGAAGCCCACTCGTCATCAGAGAAGCAGACTGTACTACCGGATGAGCCTATCAAAATGAAAAGGGAAGACGACGTGGGCAAAGAGGAGAATACAACACCTGCGCAGAAGCGAAAAGATGCCCCTGTCACGGGAGGAAGCCCTCCTGCTAAGAAAACCACGACAGAGCGAGCGAAAATTAGTGCGACGAAAAACGAGTACAGGAGTCCTAAAAAGTCCAAGACTACGCCTGGCTCTCAGAAAATCACCAAGTTCTTTGGCACCAAGTCCTGAGATGAGCGGCTTGTGATGCAGATGGTGATGCGATGATCCAATCGTTGCGGCTGTGTGAGCGTGATCTCCGCAATGCGTGGTGTTGAATTAAGAGAAAGCTGGCAGATTTGCTCCGTTGAGGCTGATTCGAGCAAGAACCATTCGACAGACCACATTTTACGGTCTAGGACGACGCTTATCACTTGTCGTCAATTCGCGGTGCTCAAGTTGCAGCGAAACTGGTCTCGCTACTCATTCATCTGGCATTTGACGCTGCTCCCCTTTCATCAATGGTTACATGTTTACCTCCGCAGGTTTCTTCACTACTTGGAAACGCCTTTTCCAACCCTATTCGAGGGACTTTCGTGTCTCAAATCTTCGACACTATGACGATGTTGCGTGTCCGTCTTGATATCGGTACCAGGAACCCGATCATCGCTTCGGATGATGGGTTCTTGCGACTCCATACTGGCGGCCTCATCTTTGTCGAACACTGAGTAGGGCCCTGTCGGATGTGGTTCTCGATCATTGGTGTGCATATTCGAAAGATGAACGCGTCCCGTGTCTTTGGCATAGCTGCCATCCGAGCGCTTGCCTGTACTGCGTGCAGATGATCCAAACCACTTTTTCGGTTCGCGACCGAGGATGCGGACGCAGATGAAGACCCAGAATTCTTCCAGAAGCTTGAGAATCGTGGGTATGCAGGCAGCGATGCATGCAAAGTTGACCTCGAGCTGTGACACGACAACACACATGGTGGTGCTATCTGGATGACGAAATTACGAGTCTTGAGTCAGCGTTGAATCTCTCGTTAGGAGGAAAGGACAGCAGCAACATACAGGTCAGGTCTGAGTAGGAATGAGCAGCAGCATAGAGGCCATATAAGCGTATGCAACCGAGGACTGTCTCCCTGGAGGAGGTCAACAACACTACATCGCCCAACGCGCGATAGACGGACTTACCCTATGGCCAAAGCACTCATCATGGTGGCAATAGCATTCTTGCGGTTGTATCGAACCCTATGACCGTATTAAGACCATTTCCGCCAAGTCCTAAATCAACTGTCTATCCAAGGGGGAAGCTCACTTCAAAAACAGCCACCAGGGCAAGATAGCCATGACAGCCGAGGCAACAATGTTGATGACGCCATGAGCGAACCAGAAGGGCGGCTGGTAAAAACAATGGCTCTGGTCCTCCGTCTTGATCCAATTGCTACTGAAACTGACACCGCACTGGAAAACGGTGGCCACGGCCGTCGCCACGCAGTACGAAGCGATGTACGCGGCGAAACACTTACAAAACAGCCTGAAGCCGCTCATGTGAGACGTGGATATTGCGAGGAGGAGAAAAAGTCCGGCGATCTTGGAGCTGCCAGCTACAAACTTGTAAATGATCTGGTAGACGTAGAAAAGTCTGCCGACGGCGTGAACGTTGGCCATGCTGAGCTGTTTGGCGCGGAGACCCTCGCCATAGTGAACAGTGGCGTAACAGATGGCTGAAAGGATGGCGGCGAAGATCTGGAAAAAGATACGACTGTTGTCAGTATGGCGCAGAACTCTTGGACCAAATATATCCCCAAGGGCTACGCTACTTACGTAGGAAACGACAATAGTAGCATCTGATAACAAGACCCAGAATCTGGACTCGCCATACTCGGGACTGCTCCTGGAACTGTCATTCGGCTTATAGCGATGACGACCCCAGAGGCGCATACCGACCAGGACAGTTGTGACAGCCAGGGCAACGGATATCACAATGGCCAAGCTCATGCCGCGGGGATTGTCCGGCATCGGCTGATCCGTCGTGGCGTTCATGTTGGCGACGTAATCGACGGTGTCGCGTTGATTCCGTGAAGTTAGTAGAAACCCAAGCAAAGAGGAATAGGAGAGAGGTGTGAAGATGCCTCTGCCTCTTGCAGCGCCGTGGGTAATGTTTCGCGAGATAGAACAAGATCAGAAACACGTATCCGGAAAGCGAGCTGGCTTTATATGCACCCGAACATGCCTCTCATCATTTATTGCGTCTTCTCCTCCATGAAGTAGGAGAAAGCGATGATGGCCAAAACACTAACATCCTAGCCGCAGATCATTGAACCTTGCGAGAGGCGAATAGGAATTAATTCGACGGCGAGCGCCACGCGCAACTGGCTCCTTAGCTCCGAAGGTTCGACGGCGCAGCCTTAGCGGCACGTAGCCGAGAAGGAGGATACGCGGCGCCAGCGGCTGCGCACACGTACGTAAAGGGCCGGTCGGCCGGTCGGCAGTTGGAAGAATGGTGGATGTGGAATTGACGAGAAGGCGTGCGTGGCGCCTCCCGAGAGAGCTTCCCCAGTCTTGTTTTTGTGGCTGAACGGGCCAAGGGAACGCACACTATTCTGGAAAGGAACCAGGCTAGGGGGAGCGATAGCCGTTAAGGAGGGAACACAGCAGTACTACATTTGAAGTATGTAAGTGAATTGCCGGGGGGGAGCCTGCTGAGGCTGTAGATATTTTGGATGCCGGATCGATACCCCCTAGCGGGTGTGAAGAGGGCAGGCCAGGTCGATTGGGGTCGAATCTTGGGGTGCGCCTTAGGAGAGGCGAAGCTGTTGTTTCACGAACATGGTAATCCTTCCCGACTCTGAAGCTGGACATTGATATTACAGATAAAGACTCTCTCTTGTTATGTTCAATGTTGTCAGTCTACATTTGGGCGAATCTCAACGAAAAAAGGAGACGACTGCCATTCAACACAGGCTTCCATCTTCTCGGAGATTTTCTGACTGTCTTGCATGCTAAACTAGAGACATGCAAGAGGATGAATCGCAGGTGAGACTTTGGAGATGGACAGGGTGTAATACCTGAAGCTTGGGGCCTGTGTATACTACATGTTGTCCAGTATCGGATCTTTGAGGCAAGGGGGGGGCCAATGTTGGCACCCAGTCTGGTGTCAACATCCTTGAACTAGGCAAAACGTAAGCGGTTGAACAAGGGTCATGAGTCGTCGAGGTGGAAATGACGGGACAGTAACTGACCAGCGATTAAATATGTAGAAACGTGGTTGCCAGCTCGAACATACATACAAGATAAAAGCATGCGTTCATTGGGCCGCGAACGAAGGTTCGCCAGGTTTATGTAACAAGTCATCCATGTATGATTGCATAAGGAGCTGCGTCACGCCCGCTGGCGCGATGGTACGCCGACGCTCGCACCGTGACTGACGATGATGCCCGTCTTGGCGCAGCTGTCGGATGGAGCCACGGTTTCGGAGACGGCACCAGTGCCATTGATGGTGGTCGTATGGATCAGGGGTATAATCAGCAAACCAAACCCCCTTCTCCTTATTCTTTGGCATCAATGATAAGGCGAGGCAAAAAAAGAATTGCGGCTGAGGAGATTTCACATGCTTTTCATTTGTATCTGATCAGTTGCCAGTCAATAGCTTTCTTTCACAGATCAGTTGATGAGAGAAACCAACCATCCCGGCTCGGGGGAGGGAGGGAAGGAGTCCAGCCCGTGGTGAACTCGGATGATACCAGAAACGGGGATGGCCCCTGTCATGTCTGACTTCGGAATCTTTTACCCGACGTTTTCGGACCGGAACGGCTCCTGTCGTGGGGATGCGTATGTACATATGTCACAGCCGAAGATCCCTGCTTGTTGGACCCTGATTCGTCACTTGGACGGGGTGAGGTTGGAGCTTCGGATGGGGGTTGCCAGGGTTGCAGGAAAGGGGGTAGAGCTTGGCTTCGTACGCAAAGAGCCAGTCGTGATGCTGATGAGGCAGATTCCAACTTTGACTGAATTTGCATGTCATCGCTTTTGCTCTTGAAAAGGATCGTCGAAATTGTTGGTTGGGGCGGGTAATCAGTGAGCACAACTGTTGCGTACAAGTAGTCGATGAGCAGTTTGGAAGACCTTGTCTCATACATGCTTGAATAACACTACTGCTGCTATGTAGTATACATGTAGGGCAGCTCGGCTCTCGTGAGAATGATTGAACCTGATGTGCACACCCTGCTTGCGCGCAGAGAATTACAGGTCAGCAGAGGGCTACGAAATGTACAGCCAGCTTCATATATAACGTTTGCAACATAGGGAGCTGGCTCTCGGAAATAGGGGAAACATTCGCGCCAGGCAACAGGACTTCTCTAAAGCACATATCGATCATGGATAATGCTGGCGTCGCGCCCTATTTGAGGCCCGACATGACGCCCGATCAGGCTCGTGCCCTCTTTGAGGAAAGGTTGAGCCTCACGCTTGATCTGCACATCTTGACGCCCATGTTCTTCCTCAACTTCTTGTCCCTGATGGGCCGGACCAACATCGGTGCCGCCTTGATCCAGGGACTGCCTCATGAGCTGCACCTGAATGCCATCAAGGTGTTCCTGGCCATTACGATGCCGCTCGTCATGTTGATCCTGTTCGAAGTGCCAAGTAATTTGATCATGAAGTGGCTAGAGACGAGGTTTCGATTACCTTATATGCGTTACTTGAGTCTGATACCGGTGGGATTAGGTGAGTATGTTTTCCGTCTTTCCCTTCTGTTGGGCTTTGCTCCTTTTTACCAGACAATGGCGACAGTTGGACTGATATCATGGATACAAATTCGCATAGGCGTCGTCACTCTCGGTCAAGCCTTTGACAAATTATACGGCGCACTGATGGCCACACGGTTTCTCGTGGGCATCTTTGATGCCGGCCTCATCCCCGGCTGCGTCTTCATCCTGTCACTCTATTACCCGTCGTTTCACCTGCAATGGCGCATGTCGATGATCATGGTGGCCAATATTGTCATTAATATTGTGTCCAACATCCTCGCCTACGCCATCGCCTAGATCAACAATGACAACGGTTGGCACGGCTGGCGCTGGATCTTCTTTGTCGAGGGCTGCCTCACCATCGGCTTCGGTCTCGCTTGCTGCTGGAGCAACGTTGGACGACCTGAGGAGGCCACATTCTTGACCAGCGAGGAGAAGGAGATTGTTGTCTGCAATGTCGAGTCACGCATCTCGGCTATCGGCATCCTTGCCGAGTGGAACGTCTTTCTCCTCAACCCACTGAACTACGTCTGGGCAGCCTTGTATGTCTTGACCTGCACGACGACGTATTCTGTCGCCATCTTCGCCCCTTCCTTCGTGAAAGCTTTCTCTCCACGTTTGACGACACCCCAAATTCAGGGCCAGGTTGTGCCCATTTTCGTCGTGTCCGCTACCGTCTGTCTTCTGGTTGCTTGGCTTGCCGATCGCACAAATCACCGATGTGCTTTTGCCATTGCGGTCTACATCTTCACTGTTAGTTTATGTTGTTCACGTGGGCTTTCGTATCAAAATGTTGATGTGCTTCAGATAACCGGCTATGCGATCCTCCTCTCCCCTAGGCACTTTCCTCGTCCCGTCATGATGCTCGGTCTTTACTTCATATCTATCGGAACATGTAGCTCGCTGCCCATGGTCTGGACACTGACTTCACTCAATCTCGCAACTCCGTTGCAAAAGGCTATTGGGTCTGGGTTCGTCATTGGTGTAGGAAATGTGGCTGGCTTCGTCTCATCCTGGATTTTTCGCACTTCTGAGGCGCCATATTATTCCGCAGGTATGACAGACGGCCTAATTCTCACCAGCGTCGCTGCTGGTCTCATCGGAACTACCTGGATTTATATAAGCTTTCACAACCGGAAGCATGGCTGCTCAGACAAGTATGATACTTTGAACCATGGCGTTGTTAAGCGATACAGGTCGTAGTGTTGCTTGGGCAGATAGCTTCAGTCATTGAATTGATACGTTGAAATCTTACCGTTACACCTCTCGAAGCTTCCTTACATGTACCAAACAACAGGTCTTAGCAACTTCTCACTTCATATCTTGTCGTCGGCACAATGCCATAAAAACAACGGACGCTCGCTCAATGTTTCCACGTCCGTGATACCACCGCTCCACAGCGGGCCTTGCTCGGCCGAGATATCAACCAGTTTCTGTGCCAATGGTAAATGTTTCTTCTCGCACCGCAAAGAGGCCTCTCTCAACGCCGTTGCAATCTGTTCGTTAGATGCATCCGCCGCCAGCTTACCAGAGCGGATGAGAGGATTCCACTCCTCATGTAAGAAGGTAGTGCAGCCAATGAAGCCACACGACATGGAGCCAGCAATATGCGGTGTCATGACGTTGGCTGCGTCTCCAAAGGCGGTCATACCAAGGTCAGCGTTAGTGAGAGCCCCAAGCTGCTCCAAATGAGAAATCTCGAGCCTCTGACAGCCACCAACGGTTTCACTTTGAGCGAGCTATACCATGCTCCATGTTAGCATCTCACTCTCCTCACTGAGACGGGAGTTAGGGGTGACCAGCCTTCAAGAGCGTATCAACCTTGCTATTTCGGCCAGGGAAGTGACCTAAGAGCTCCTCCATCGTCACAGCAACTCTTCCCAGCCCCCTTTTCTCTGGTTCTATGCAGAAAGCGGCCACGTTGGTGAACTTGCCTTCGTCGATGGGGAAGATGAGAACATGCCAGCCCTTGACGCCGATGAAGCAAAATGTCTCCGTTGCAAACTGTTTGCCCACGAGTTCGGCCACTTTCGTTGCATTTACCTTGCTGCGATATCCAAGGAATCCAGTGTAGCTAGGCGAGCGATAGGCATCGCCTTGTACGAAGCGGCGACAGAGGGAGTTGACGCCATCTGCTGCCCATACAGCATTGACTGATTCCTTCTCTCCATCCTCAAAAGTGAGTTCAATATCGTAAGGGCCTGTCTTACGAACATGTTCCAGGCGCTTTCCGTATCGTATGTCCTTGCTAATCCCTTTCTCGGCTCCTGGCAAGGCCTCGTCCAAGAGTTTCATCAGCTCCTCTCGGCCCAGTCGACCAAAGACACGGCCCTCGGGCACCTCGACATTGGCAATCAGTCGATCCTCGTCGCTAGCATGCCACCATCGCATCCAAGTTCTACTCGTGTAGCAGCGTGCCTCAAGCTCCATACCCAGCGATGGGTTTAGCACTTTGGCAGTGTGTAGTGTTTGTGGCCCGATCCCGTACCCAAACGACGGGCGTAAAGGTGGAATTTCTTGCTCATATTGGATGACTTGAATACGTGGGTGAGGCGCTACAGAGCAGGCGAGAAGTTTTCCGATTGGACCTGAGCCAATTATAGCGATACGAAACTTGCTGTCAAGGGAATCCGTCATAGTTTCGATGGCGACGTCCGTCATGCTCGAAAGTGCAGGTCCAGGGCACTGTCATCTTTCAGGCATAATCCCCGGACATGGTCCCTCCAAGGGGAATAATATCGTAAGTATAGGCTTACCGACCAGGTTTCCAAGCCGCTCGCTATGGAGAATGGGTCAGGGACAGGCGTCTGACGCGAATGAACGCTATGTACAAGTATCTTGCCCGATATTGCAGGGTCTAGGTTAATCAAAGAGTCGCATCGTCAAACAATGCCAGCTCTTGGCCCCTCTTTCTCCACCAGAGATGATGGTATCAAATACTGCAGTCCGCCTGTACGATGACTTCATGTTGTATGTTCAAACTCTCTCCGTATACAAAACAACATGAACGAGTCGATTGAATGATTCATGTTAGCAATGAAAGTTTGGTTCGAGACAAATTCGAAGCACGCAGTCGTCAACGGCCACGTAGAAGACATCCGACGCGCCCAGTCCGTTCAGTTCATGTTGTTGTCCATAATCCATTGATTTGGCATCATAGATTTGGATCAGATCATTCTCTCGTATGGCTCGCAATTCTGAATTGGTGACCCATTCCACGCTGAATGATAATGGAGGGCGCAGCCCTTTGCTGTCATTTAGTGACGAATTAGAATACTCCATCTGGAGCTCAAGCCGTGGAGTCGAGTAGATTGCAGACATGTGATTTGCGTGAACGCTTCTCATTATACGTTGGCCCTGGTCGAGCTGTCGAAATCGTGAGCCCTGATCAATAGAAGGGGGTTTGACCTTCAATGTCGCTGAAGACATCATTTCCTTGGAGGATGCTTGTAGGGAACATGTGGACGCTGCTCCCTCAGATCTTCCTCTGTCGAGCATTTCGCTCGCAACGCTCATGTCTAGCTCCTGCATGTTCTGGTCAACACGGATCGTTCTTTTGTACATGTCACTTTTTTCAACGTCGAGACTTGGCTCTGGTGGTTCTTGCAGAGTCGACAAGGACCAGGGGAGCGTCAGAAGGGTGCTTTCACATGGGTCTGGGTAACTGGTTTTCTTGCGCTTTGCTAGCAACGTCTGCAGGCTTCGCCTGGCTTGTTGTTCCAGAAACTGGTTGAACCTCTCTTGCAGCTTGTTAAGAGCAGGATGTGCCGGTAGACACCATGCGGTGTACAGTCGACCGTGGCTTCGTGGAGTGTGTAGTTTTTCCTGGACAGTGATAAAAAGGTTGCACAAGAAGCAGGCATCTTTGCTTGAACTAATGACTCGGGGAGGAAACTCCGGCGTCAACGTATCAATGTAGAGAATGAGCTGAATTTCGGCATGGATTTTCGACGTCTTGCCCATCTTCCGCATGCTCTCCGTGAATATTTCATCTGCATCTCTTGTTTCAATCTTAAGGAGCCTTGAGATGGCCGCAACGTGTGGCTTGCTTCGTTGTGAACCCATCACTCTCTGTATGACGGCCAGCAGCCGAGTCTTACTCATATCCGCGTCTGAGTATCTATGGAAAGCGTTGGAAGGTAATTCGGCCGCTTGGACAACTATCTTTCTAGCAATCGGGAGTTTCATGGCAGTGCGATAGAGTAGTCGAGCTGCCTCTCGGTATCTTGCCACCTTCGTAATGATATTGTGAAGGCTCTTCCGTGAAGATGGGTCCATGGACTGGTTTGGTATGATCTGAATGATTGCTGCCATATTGTCGACTTGTGAGAGGTCATAAATCCCTGCCACTAGGTGACAAAGCTTATTTGCAGTCTGATGACCATCCCAAGCATCAATCAAGGTGAGAACCTTCCGGGCCCTCTGTATGAAAGAATCGAGGGAAACCCTCAAGTATTGTATTGACTCTTGCTTCTCGAACTGTTTGAGACACGTTACGACATCTTTCAAAACTTGCTTCAGCGGTTGCTTTGGCGCTTTCCGAGCGTTACGTTTGAAACGAAGTCGGCAGAGGATGCGTTCCATGCACAAGGATACTATTGTTCCAAAGACATCGTTCTCGCATCCTTCTACATGTACAATTAGATAAATCAGCAACGTCAAGCCTCACCTATCTTCGAGATGGCTCACCCTTTTCAGGCTGTACAAGTCTTTTGAAGAGTCTTTCGAAGCCTTGCTGTATCTGTGCTAGTACACTATTGCCGTCTTCGTTGTTTGCTTTGTTCACGGCAATGATGACAGTCAATGACTTCTTTTCTGAGTCTTGTTGAATACAAACAGCAGGGACGTGGTTTGGATCATCTTTCATGCTTGAAAGAAATGCAAGCGTATCTGTCAGCTTTTTCTCAGTTTCGAAATCCATGGTGTATCCAATTCTGATGGAGGGCAAGGAGGCCGCAGAGTTGGCAGATGGCTGCAAGGGGACAGCATGCAGAAGACGCAGCAATGCTATGTTCTGTATCATGATTTCCGCTGGGCTGGCCATTACGGGATATCTTTGAGGCTCAAAACGTTTGGCTGTGCTTTGGAGACCGTATTTATGCAGTGAAGTTCCAGTCGCCAGATGATTTGACAAGGCCCTGGGCAAGTCGCACGCACAATGTCAGCAAGGCTGAGGCAGAGGTCCTACTCTCAGCCACTCGTAGACGAGTACCTCTACCGCTCATGCATGATCTTGGACAGGAAACGGAAGTGAGGTCTCCAGCTGGCACCGCAAAATCTTTTCGGGGAGCGTATTCAAATACCAGACATGTGGTCTGATAAGCCCATACATGTAACATGAACATCAAATAGCAGTCCACTATGTCCATCGCATATGAGGAGGCTCATTTTCTGATGCATCTACACGGGGACTGGGTCTTGAATAAGGTACATGTACTACAACATGTAGTATTAATGTTACTTGCTTTTGTCCCTTGCACGCAAGCCATACGAGCAAACCCATCATTGATGTCATGATCCAACATCCTCCATCGGCTTAAGAAAAGTGACGGCGCATTCGCGCAGAATGGCACGCACAAGGGAGGAAACCCGTTAGTATGCTAGAAAAATGAGACATGAGATCATTGTTCTACATTCTTCCGTGCCTAGGTGCATAAAGCGTCAAGTAGCTCATATTTCTGGTGGACTTGAGGACGCAGTCTGTGATCAATGCAACGAGTTTAGTGGAAATCGATGACATACCATTCGTCTCGTCAAGATTTTTAGATACATTCTGTTAGCAGGGAAAGACTCCCTCCCACATTCACACTCGCGATGGCTCATGAAACATTCGCAGCCAATGCTTTGTCGGTTGGGGGCCAGCCCCCGACAACGGCCATCAGATCAGCGTTGTCAACGAACATTAGCTGCAGAAGCGTGCCATGGATTCCCCAAACGCCCCGCCACGTACCTGGCTGCAATTCGACGACCACGAGGCCACCGTCAGCACTTTCAAAAGCTATCTTTTAGGCACATCAATCACCCCATGCCGACATATCACGGACATTCCAAGCCCCGAGCAGAATCCATGTCCCTTCTTCCTGGAACAACTTCCGCCATGATCTCCGTTTCACCATGCGGGGAATAGTGATTCCAGATGAGCAGGTGTTTTGAAGATATCTCTGTTCACACAAATGAGATCTTGCTCAAGACTCCCCGTACCGGCGGGGAGAGCGAGCCTGGTCGTGGCTCACCGCTTCTCCAAATATGCGTTTCTATAGGTTGGATGCGAGGCTC
>JADHZA010000224.1:0-35851 GCA_018831705.1 Torrubiellomyces zombiae
GGATGAAAGCTCGTCAAGAAGCGCAATGCTGCTACTTCTTGGCCGGCGCAGAAGGGGTCTTGATGTTGTTTGACAGCCAGCCCAGGCCTTCAATGAGGCCCTCGCCCGTGGTCGCGCAACTGGGCACCACGTACCAGACCTTGTCTTTGAGTTTCGAGAGTTGGAGAGCCTCGGTGACTTCCTGAGGTTTCAAGGCTGAGAAGACCTTGTCAGCGTGCGAAGGCGGCTGGAGCGCATGTTAGGGTGTTGTCAACGTACCATCTGCCAAGTCCTGTTTATTGGCAAAGACAAGGAGCAGGCTGTCCTTCATTTCACGATCGTTCATGATGCGGTGCAGTTCTTGCCGCGCCTCTTCCAGACGGCCTCGATCGGACGAGTCGATGACAAAGATCAGACCCTGGGTACCTGTACTCAGAAGTTCCTCCCATTAGCTTCCCGTCATCAGCGGCTCGGCATGGACAGCGTACCGCTGAAGTAATGCCTCCATAGAGGTCGAATCTTGTCCTGGCCACCAACGTCCCAGACGTTAAACTTGACGTTTTTGTACGTGACAGACTCGACGTTGAATCCGACAGTGGGGATCGTAGTAACGTCCTGCCCGAGCTTGAGCTTGTAAAGGATGGTGGTCTTGCCGGCAGCGTCGAGTCCGAGCATGAGAAGGCGCATCTCCTTGGAGCCGAAGATCTTGCCCATGACTTTGGATATTTGACCCCCCATTGTAGCGGCTTGTGGGATTCGCCGCGGGATCGGAAAGAAGGACGCGTGCAAACAGCTGCTGCTTCGGCTGGATCGATGTCAGGCGTCGGACGACAGGGAGGCTCGCGTATACGTTGCTTCTCAACAGGGTGCGTAAGAATAGCAGCTGGTGACCGAAGCGAAAGATCGTCACGACTGGCGTTCCCTTTCTGAACGTTGGGGGGGGGAACAAAGAGCGTTTGCGTACGGAGCAAGGAAGCGACAGGCGTTCGAGGTCTTGCTGCAGCCTGTCGCACAACGTTTGATTAGCCCTTAGGATTCGCTGCACCATCACACCGACCCAACCACGGTCTACTAATCTCAGTGTTCCACACTCATTCCAACAACATCATGTTTGCTAGGAAAGCCATGAGAGACCAAAGCAGTGGCGGCTTTACCGTCGCGGAAGCACAGACGACAAACACAGCGTATTGGATCTTTTCGCATCACGTACTTACCGTTTGTTGTCTTCAAGATTGGCGTCGGCTTCGAGCTGGGCTAATAAGGAGGAGGAGGGGGATGACAAGTAAACGAGTATCGATCTCAAGACAACGAATTATCAGATCTGCGATTCCGGTCTATCGCCCGCGGACTGCGAGTACAAGAAAGCGCGCGAAAAGTGAAGCGAGCGTCGTTTGGAAATTGGGGGAAATGAAGCAAAAGGGCACCGTGCGGTGGCCGTCTGTGGGAGAGGTACTTTGCGTGGCAGCGTCAAGGGGCATCGCCGGTTGTAGTGTGTTTCGTAAGGTGCCCCAGGTGGTAATTGCCTGTCAGTGGGGGTTAGGTTGTTGTGTATGCAAATCACAATAGGTATCAAACGGGCCCGTAATATGTAATGGACACAGACCGCTCCCTGTACCAACACCCAAATTTCCACACCGTTTTCTGCCTAATCGGGAATCTCACTTATATCAACACGCATGCAAGCTGCACACACAGAGGCAGCCTATTGCGCAAGGACCTGCCGCAGGTGCTCACGTAACAGGCTACCTCTATATATCTGGCGTTGCCTCTATATTTCTAGCGCTACCTCTGTGTGTCCGGCGCTGCCTCTATTTCTCTAGCGCTGCCTCTGCGTGTCCGGCGCTACCTCTGTGTATCCTGCGCTGCTCTTCCCGATTAGGTAGAAAACGTTGTGGAAGCCTGAAAAAGCGTTGTAGAAATTTGGGTGTTCCCCTGTACCGCAACCGACCAAGGTCATGGCTCGAACACAGGTACCACGCGGTGAGAGTGGGCGCAGATCACATGGCTGAACAATGTATGTATGGATAGCAACTACATACATTACAGGATTTTATGGAATGAAACTCAGTTTCATCCCATCATTTGGAGACATTTGGAAACGGCCTGTCTTACTTGCTGGTACTGGTGCATGTACCTCTCACGCCTCTCCAGTCACTCCGTCCCGGGGGCCCCCAAATGCCGAACTGCAGGATCCGGCACGGCACCCTTGGGCAATAGACAGTGTATCACGTGATAGCGCATCAACTCCGCGAAGCCTATTAGTAATAAATTAATAGTTACATAGAACTCCAAGACCTCGTCATCACTGGTGACAATCATCCTCACCAACCACACACCCCAGCAATCACCATGGTGTAGCACGCTTGTGGCTTCGGCCAAGCTCGTCAGTATGCCGTCAAAGAGAAAGGCGGGTACCGCCTTTCAGGAGGCTCCCAAGTCTGGCCGTTCCAGCAAGGTCTCCTCTCCCGCACCGGGAAGGCTTCGCAACCCTGACAACGACGATACTGACGACACCAACGATGCGCCGGATGAGCTGAACAGCGTCATCGCAGAAAATGTTCAGAAATTCGACATCACAGCGTTCCCCTACAGCTTGCCCCCGGGTATCCACGACATGGCCACCACATACTTCGAGCCCGGTCACAAGCACGACTTTACCGCACTGTCGCTGAAGCCTGATCACCGGAACCGCCCGCTGCGTGTCGACGGCTGGGGCAAGATTGTCCTCGAGAACTTTCACCCGCTAGCCGCCCAGGTGCAGGACTTTCTCATCACCATCGCCGAGCCGACATCACGTCCGACCTTCATACACGAGTACAGACTAACGACACATAGCCTGTACGCAGCCGTCTCAGTCGGCCTGCACACCAAAGACATCATCAACACACTGGATCGATTTTCCAAGAATATCATGCCTCAAAACGTCGTCGAATACATCAGCCACTGCGGTAAGAGCTATGGCATGGTGAAGATGGTGCTCAGAAACAACAAGTATTTCGTCGAGACGGCAGATCTGGGAATATTGCAGATGCTGCTCAAGGATCCCGAAATCAACTCGTGTCGAGTCCACGACGCAGGTGAAATCACCACCAGCGCTGCGACAAAGACGGGCATCACCATTGCCGGCACGAAAGAAGCTGCGGGGATCCGTCAGGCCGAGGGACTCGACAGCACGAAACCGAAGCGAGACGAAGCCGGACAGGCCTTAACGGGGCAAGAGGTGTCAAACGCGCTGAACGAAGATGACGACGACGCCGACGACGATCAAGATCTCGTCCACGCGTTTCAGATCAAAGACGAAAAGGTCAGCGCCATCGCCGAGCGCTGTCTGGCCTTGCATTACCCGGTTCTCGAAGAATACGATTTCAGAAACGATCAGATCAATGCAAACCTGGAGATCGACCTACGGCCGGGCACGCAAATCCGCACATATCAAGAGAAGAGTCTGACCAAGATGTTCGGCAATGGCCGTGCGATGAGCGGCATCATCGTGCTGCCCTGCGGCGCCGGCAAGACCCTGGTCGGCGTCACGGCCGCCTGTACGATCAAGAAGGGGGTGATCGTCCTCGCAACCAGTAACATGTCGGTGGTTCAGTGGCGCAACGAGTTTCTAAAATGGTCCAACATCGACCCAGACAGCATCGCCGTGTTCTCCTCCGACACCAAGTCCGTCTTCACCGGCAACACGGGCGTCATCATCACCACATACTCCATGGTGACCAACACACGAGAACGCGCGCACAAATCAGCCAAGATGATGGAATTCCTACAAAGTCGAGAATGGGGCCTCATGCTTCTGGACGAAGTGCACGTCGTCCCCGCCCAAATGTTCCGAAGAGTCATCGGCTCGATCAAGGCGCATTCGAAACTAGGTCTCACAGCAACACTGCTCCGAGAGGACGACAAGATCGAAGACCTCAACTTCCTCATCGGGCCGAAGCTCTACGAAGCTAACTGGATGGAACTCTCGCAGCAAGGCTTCATAGCCCGCGTCCAGTGCGCCGAGGTCTGGTGCCCCATGCCCACCGAGTTCTACGAACAGTACATGTCGGTCGCGCCACGAAGCCGCTCCCTCTTCTGCGTCATGAACCCAGCCAAGTTCCAAGCCTGCCAGTACCTGATCAAGTACCACGAAACGCGCGGCGACAAGATCATCGTCTTCTCCGACAACGTGTACGCACTCGAGGCATACGCCAAGAAACTCATGAAGCCCTTCCTCTACGGGGGCACAGGCAACGTCGAGCGACAACAAGTACTGGACTACTTCCGCAACTCGCCGCAATGCAGCACGCTGTTCCTCTCCAAAATCGGCGACACATCGCTCGACCTGCCCGAAGCAACGTGTCTGATCCAGATCTCAGCGCAATACGGCTCCCGTCGACAAGAAGCACAACGTTTAGGACGAGTTCTGCGAGCGAAGCGCCGAAACGAAGAAGGCTTCAACGCCTTCTTCTACTCGCTCGTGTCCAAGGACACAGTGGAGATGGTATACTCATCGAAGCGTCAAGCCTTCCTGATCGACCAAGGATACGCGTTCAAGGTGATCACGCACTTGAAGAACATCCAGAACATGCCCGACCTAGCTTTTGGCACCGCCGAGGCCAGACGCGAACTCCTGCAGAAAGTCCTGGTCGAAGCGGAAAGCAAGTCCTGGAAGGAAGAGGAGGAGAAGGAGCGTGCGGGCCTGCTCGCCGACGGAAACATGTTCTACGGCCCAGACGGGAAACCGCTTCGTAAAGGCGGCGCGAGGAGGACGGCCGGCGTGCTCAAGGATCTCAGTGGTGGACAGGACATGGCGTACATTGAGCAGAACAAGAGCGCGAACAAGGCGCTGAAAAGCAAGAATGGAACGCGGAGCAGTTTCTTCAAGTCCATTTCGAGGGAAAAAGAAAGACGGAGGAAAATGGCTTGACCCGGTTTGGCATTTCCAAGGGATTACGGCGTTGCATCTTGTTATTTCTCATAGATGAAGACGAGAACTGCCATGAGACCAAATGGCAAGAAAAACATTTCGAAATTCATTGTTCAATGCGCTTTTATATGGATAGCTGTGACACTGGTAAACGCTCTTGTATGTCTATTTCCCCATCCCTTCCTCCGCCTGCTCGTCTTCGATACAGCCAGGGCAGAACATGACTTCAGCCTTCAATAGTAGTACAAAGACGCCCTAAACACCGCAACCCATTCCACAGTACCGCGAGCAGCTTCACCCATAAACGCAAGTAGAAATAATGGCAAGCAAACCGCCAAAGCGCCTCATCGCCCGCCCAGAGGGGGTATCGTAACGACCATGCTATCAAACAAAAACAGCGCGACACCTCCTCATCCCCGGGCTTAAGCCCTGTATTCAATCACGAACCTTCTCTCCACCTGCTGCAACGTCGTCGAGTCATTTTCCCCTTCAAACTTCAGGTTGACCCTGGTCGGCCCGTCCATGCTATGCACCTCGGCCTTGTAAAAGGTCGTCGTGTTGGGGTAGAGAGCCAAGACTACTTGGCCCGCCTCCCAGTCCTTGAGCGTGCTCGCCAGGCTCTCGGGCGTGATGGGAATCATGCTGCTGGCGCTCGACCGGTACTCTTTCTGTTTGCTCTGGTCCTCGGGCTCAATGTCCAGCACTCTGTACCGTCGGCTCTTGCCTTCGCCCAGCACTTGCGCCACTTCACCGAGTATCCAGTCGGATGAGGCATCACCGCTAACCACCTTAGGCTTGAAGGCTACCGCGTCACCCTTGGAGAAAACCACCTTGGACCTGTTGAGGGCGGCCGCACCAGAAGCTGCGCTGGCTGCGCCGCCTACCACGGAGCCCTGCGGTTCAACGCTGTCGGCTTTGGGCGGAATGCTGTCGCGGTCGCGGTTGCTAGACCGATCTGCATGCTTCCTCGAGGAGCCGGCAATGGGACTCGGCACGGGTGAGTCTCCAGCTCCGTCAAAGTCGTAGACGGACGATGCCGCCGCCGCCGCCGCCGCAGTACTGTCCCTCGCGCCCCGTTTGCTGGGACCCGAGGCACCGGCCTCGGCTTGCTCCTTGGCCACGACGACGGCCCTCAAGATCTTCAGGTTTTCGGTGACGGCCTTTAAGCTGGCGATGTTGGCTTCGGAGAACTTAACTCCCTTGCGACACAACTGCTCCATCACTTTCAGCTTGTCATTCGGTACCTTGTCCGCATCCATCGCTCCAGCCTGCTTATCCAGTGCGACCAGTTCGCCAAGGCTGTCGTTCTCCGCGTTGATGCCTGCGACGATATCATTGATCTGGCCCTTGCACGACTCCCATATCTGTGCCTCCTCGCCGTGGGAGTTGCTGCCGTTGTTACGGTTCGAGCCGCGCCCGCTGCGGTTTCTCTGAGACATGTCTTGATCTTGTTCGTCTGCAGCGTCTTTGGTCGTGTTGAGTGTACTGCGAAGCGTTGTTGATTCAAGGGTAGCGCTGAGGTCCCTCTCCTCGTCCACAGATTGACTGCTATCATCATATCTCACGTTAGTGACCCTTCTTGGTTCGGGCGGACTGTGATAATAAGGTCCTAGGTCCTCTTCAAGATTCCGAAGTTCCCTTGTGAGTTTTCGTCGTCGTCCAGTCATGATGCAGTCGCCCAAAAGCCACGTAGAACAGAAGTCGTGAGACTGAGTAGCCAAAAACGTAGTAGTTCATATAGTAACAAAGAAATTCCAAGAAGAAGAGCAAGTCGCGTGAAGTGAAAGGCTCTGTGGGTGCAACCAGAAATTGACGCGCGAGAAAACATGGCCAAAAGACGTGGACAACTAAACGTACCTGACTTAATTATAGATGGCAGTATATCCTTGATGCCTTCCGAAACCTTCGGTATATCGGCAGGGTATGTCGTGGCCCGGGGAAGAGCGTGTCGTACACGAGAGCGAGCGCAAGAACTACTAGTAGTAATGATTCCGGCAAACGAAGGAGTGGTGGTGGAGGAGGCAGTGGTAACCAGCCCAGATGCGGCAGGGACTTCAGCCCATCTTATACCCGTGCAAAGGATGCGCGAATTACCACATGGAGATGGGAAACGGAATAGTATGCTCTGCGCTAGAGACGAAAGGTCCATGAAGCGCGTCAATGGCGTGAGGTTGGGAGAGGCAATGAGGACTAGTGACGAGACTGGCGACAGACAAGCTTTCGCGGCAGAAACCTTGGGCGGTGTGAGATGGACGGCCCACACCCTCCATAATACCACACGTCAAACGCGCCATTGATGCCTTCAAATCATCTTAGGCATTGTTGGCTTGCGTGAATCATTCATACGGCTCAGATGACAGACAATATTGATGTTGTAATCATCAGCTTATAGCTTCCGATGGCCTGCATCGCCCACTTCGCAAAACGCCTTAAACGTAACAAACTCCTCGTCGTCACCCACAGCCGATTCCAGCACACACTCGGCGGTAGAGCCGACGAAGAAGACGTACCCTTCCTTGATGTCGTGTCCTGTCGGACCTACCGAGATCCTGCCCTTGCCGCCGGTGCATATGATGATGCTCGGCCCTTCGAGCGGCTCAAACGTGGCCTTGGCACCATCGCCGCGCAGCAGCGTGCGCACCACGCTAAACTCGTCGATAGGCGGGTCGTACAAGACCACGGCTGATCCTGTGCTGTAGCCTTTGCGGTTCAAAGTCGCGTAGGGGTAATCCGTAGGAGCCATCTTCTGCTCGTCGATCGGAGCGTAGTTGTAGGTGAGCATGTCGACCAAGGTGGTGACATCCTTGAACTTGGGCGTCAAGCCAGCTCGGACGACATTGTCTGAGGCCGCCATGCACTCAATGATATCTCCCGAGACGTAGGCGTGGATGTCGTCGGCCACCAGGAACAGTGCTTCGCCCGGCTGCAAGGTGACGAAGTTGAGGAAGAAGAGGACAAAAACGCCGATATCGTTTCCAAATTGGCCGTGTAGACGAACGACGAGCTCCGATAGGATCTCTCCCCTGGTAGACGACACGCCACCTTTGGCGAAGCCCGAGCCCTCTGACTTGGCCAGCTCGACCAACGTGGCCATTTCCCGTGCGACATCTTCAGCAGTTGAAGACATGAGTCCGGCAAAAGCCTTTTGCAAAGCCTTCTTCTTGGCTGCGCCGTCGATACTGTCGTTCGTAGCGGCAGCAGTAAACGCTTCGGCCACTTCTGCGCCCACCAACCCTCTCAGCGGTGTCAACGTGTCGAGGAAATGCGCAATCTCAGCCAAGGGGCGAAATCCACAGAGCCCCTCGAACGGGGTGATGGCAATTGCCATTTCAGGCTTGTGGTTGTCGTCGGGGTAATTTTTGGGATCCTTTGCGTGCAGCTGCTCGGCAAGCTTCTTGTTGGGGTGTGCCTGGATGGAGAGCGCTTTATCTATGGACAGAACCTTGAACAGAAAAGGCAGCTTGGAGCCGTATTTGGAAGATACAGACTGCGACAAAAGCATCTGGTTCTCAGAGCAGAGGTCGAGGAGTGTCCGTCCCGTGGCGACGTCCTTGGAAGGGTTGGAGGGATGGGTACCCATCCATAGCTAGAACAGCATGTGAGCGAGTTGCGAGATAGGTCTTGATGGGCCAGGTCGCACACCTCAGCATATGGCTTGTCCGACTGAATGGATAGATTCTGCGATGGCGTAGCGGCGGCGAACCTGGCGGCCGCGGACTCGTTGCCCTTCTTCCCCCATTCGTACGAGTTGACGCCGCACGAGAGACGAAGCAGCGGGACCTGCATGGCGGCGAACAGGGAGCTTCAGACGAATGCTTGGAGATGTTGGAAAATGTTCCGAGAATGGCCGATATTGTGGTCTTGGTGAAGAATGACACTCTGTATGATCAACGGCAGCTTCTCAATGGCTGGAATGGGACATCAGCAAGGTGCAGCAGCTGGTCACTCGTGGTTGATGCTGGCCAAGCTGTCTCATTTCGTCACTGGCATCACTACTAGTGATTACAAGTAGCTAGGCCTACCCCGCCGTGAGCTTGTCACCCACCCAAGCAGGCTAAGCAGCAATGCACCACGCACCAAGGCAGGGCGGCGGACAGCAACAAACCCCGCCATCGTAACAATGTCAACCCTAACCCTGATCTTGCACCGGCTTCCACTTCGTAAACACCGGCAGAGGCCCAGACTTCACATACAACTACTTGAGAGAAGTCGCTTTAGCCGGATATCACACCTGAGACGGAGACTGAAAAGAGTTCAAAGCACTATTGGAGCCGCCTGCGCTCAACAATCACCGTAAAAGCTACTTAGTCTATGTCCATTCCCATGATCCGAGTCTCCTCCATCCATGCCTAAGCCTGTCCAAGAACAGAAGTCTAAGTAAACAGATCCCCCCCCCCTTGAATCGTTCGAGAACAAAAGTTTCCCTCCTTTCTATCCTGTCACTTGCCTTCCCTTCCGTCCAAGCCACACCAGGCCGGTACCGTGCATGGCCCACGACACCTTGCTGCAGCACTCACCGATGGCCGACTGCATACATGTGCGTCAAGTTCCATGACCGCACGCCACTTCCAATTTTTTCCACCCATTGTTCTTTTTTCCCATGTCTGTGACACCCTCGACGCGGCTCGGGCAGCATCCCAACGCATAACGAATGTGAAAAAACAGCGATAAGACAAACGCAGACAAGCCCAGAATGGGAACACCTCTATGAGTACAGCGGCCGACCTTGAGAAACCCGTGCCATGACAATCTGAAAAATAGCACGGTTGCATAAACAATAAAAAGCCGTACCGTAAAATCTTGCACCACTGCGAAGAAGAGCAGATAGAAACAGCCTGTTGTTGTGTGCAACAACTTCTTTGGTAACAAATCCATACACACTGCGTGGCGTTTCTGCATCGAGGCTGGGCGCGGTCATTAGCCGTTCACCAGGCTGCAAAACCATTGCGTTACTCGCAAGAAACAAGGTCCAACGCGATTCCCTCTAGAAACGATTGTCGCAACAATCAGAGACCGGTATTGTCACCGGGGAAAACAAAGACGGCAGATCAATATGCATAAACACAACCAAGCCTCTCCATGTCAAGCCTGGATCTAGTGTCATCTGAGAACATGGCAGCTGCCGCAGGAGCGGAAAAAAGCGCGGCAGTTGCGATGTTTTCAGATTACACTAGATCCGGGCTCTTGGTGGGGGGCTGCCATGAAGCTCGGCAGCGTTACTTCCGGCTGGAAGATGTGTCTCTGTGTTCCCAGACGGGATGAGCGAATCAGACGGGCTCTGGGCCTGGCCCACATACGGCTGTGCCTCCAGCGCGCTCAAGCCGGCATGCATCTGCTGCGCTGTCCGCTGCGTGGTCGTATCCGTGTAACGATAGACGAGCTCAGGGTTTGACACCTGCGATCGGGGTGAGCTTTCTCGCTTGATGCCGGTATTTTCCAGGCCCGAGGTCGTGTAAAGGTCGTTGGGCCGGTTCAGCTGTGAAGACAAGATGGTGCTCGGATACGAAGCAGCAACAGTAGCGGTCACGTAGCCGGGGTAAGTAGTCGCAGGATGGGCAGAGGCCAGGTTACTGTGGGAGGTGGTTGGCGGCATCGTGCTCGATGACCGCCCGAGGCTCCGGGAGAAGTCCGGCGACAAGGCCTCGCTGCGTACAGGCGTGTTGATGGAGCAAGACAGAGGTCGTGAGACCGGAAGGGAGGGAAGACGCTCTGTGCTGCTGTTGGGCGAGTTGGAAAAGCTTCCGGTGCCGTTCTGGAACGGATACTGTGCTCCGTCTGCCGTGGCTGCGTGGCGGCTCACCAGTCCCACACTGGTGGGAGCAGTGGTATATCCGTAGGAGGATTCTGAATCCCCATACATGGCACTGTTGGCCGTGCTTGCAGACTGGTGACTGGTGGCAAGTCGGTACGGGTCCATCACGTATGGATGGTCACCCAAGCCGTGGGCTTGCGAGGAGGTGGCGTACTCGGCTTCTTGGTGGTCCGAATATCCGCTCGTCCATCCATGGACAGACGGGTATTGTTTGTTGCCGCAGGCATAAGAAGAGAATCCTTGGCGATTACTCGAAGGTTCGTGACCGGCATGGTCGATCGTGTGAGCGTTGGCATTGGCGCTGGAGTACAGAGAGGAGGACGGCTCCAGAACAACGGTCGAAGGACGACATTGCACCCTGCGCGAAGCATTGAGATCGTATTGGAAGCCACTGGCCTTCACATGCTGAACCTCTTGGGACGAGACCTGGACGAGCGTATCGCGTCAATGCAACATGTCCTGGCAGGAGGATATCAAGAGACCAAAAAACAAGCCAAGCGGCATGACAGCTGGGAAGCCACATACTCGAAGGAACTGACAAACTGCAATGCCCGCACTCTTGCAACTGGTGCAACTCTCTCCCGAGCCGTTGTCGCCGCTACAACGAATCTTCCTCTTACGGCAACGGCCACACTGAGTTCGAATGGTTTCCGTCAGCTCCATGCTCTCTTCTTACTTGGCCAAGTTCAAGGGTTTCAAGACTCGGACGCACCGCCACCGCAATCCTCTTTCTCTGTGTCGTGGATTCCTCCATTCCGCTTCGTTCAAGGACAGAAGTGTTTCGGGGGTGAGGCTGGTTCATGGTGAGAGACCTTCGCTCCGAACATGTAGTCAAGTAGGAAGACATTTTGGGGACAGTGAATGGTCTGCAAGACTCGAACGAGAGATCGAAACAGGAGGCCAGCATTATATGAGTCAAGAAGGGAAAATTTTCAGCTTGTAGGTCAGGCCCAAGTAGTGCTCGAGATCGAGCGGCTGGCCGTTTGTTGCGGTCAACGAGCCAAGGCTCGCGACAGGTCCCAAAGGGGTGGCCGTTTGTCCTTGCTGCAGTGCACCCCTCTGGATATCTGGATTGAAGTCTTGGCAGACGCCGCTTGCTGAAGCGACGAACCCTGCTGGGTGGCTGGTGCTTCTGCTCATCAAAGTCCTTGAAATACAAAACTGTCGGCAGTCATGCGGCAGTCTTTGGAGAGTATACACGAGGTTGAAAAGGACAGCACAGGTTTTGTTTCTTGCTTCGGTTCGATAAAGCAGCAAAGAGGCCTCCTCGGGAATAGAATAACTCAGACAGAGGGGTCACGCCAGGCAAAGGGCGTACGACTCTACCAAAGTCCTGTTATACGTTCATCGTGCGACTCTTGAAAATGTATGAGTGCTGCGGCAAACGAGGTCGAAGGGGGTCTCCATCGATGCCAGATTCCGGCCAATGGATATTGCTTCTATTCCTAGCACAACTGCCCAGGGCTTGAGTGTTTGTGACGGGAGCCAGTGCGCCCACGGCCCGACCCTTTCTCGACATGACTGGCGAGCGACAGGCCAGTCAGTTTCCCGTCTCCCGGCTCCATGATTTCAGCCACGCACGTTTCAATCCAGTCCATGAAGCCGCATCCTGCGCGACCCGGCCAGAGCTCGCGGCAGCTAACCACGGCATCCAGCGTTGACGGGCGTCACATCGCGCCTGAAGTTCTGCCCATAGCATAGGGAAAATGAGGTGAGATGCAGACAACCGATCCGCCGGTGAATCTGACCCAATCTCTCGGAACGACTTGTTGCTTACACAATCACGATTTGGTCCTGCACGCAATCAACCCTGATTTCCCCCTTATTGCTCCCGTGGCACTCATGCTGGCTCACTGAACAGTGTGACACGAAACGAACAAGGCGTTGGCGTGACTTGAGGAAAGCCATGTATCAGGGTGTAAGGATACATCGTGACCGCTTCAGGGCATTTGTGTCCAAGCAATGCATTTTATCAGATAACATAGCGGTGAATTGACGAAACCGAGAAGATGAAGGGCCACCACATTTTCCACGTTTGCTCTGGCGATGGTCGTCTTGATTGTCCACCCAGAAGGGCCCAAGAAGCTTGCCACTACTTGACCATGAAACTGGAAGATTCGGAGTAATTTTATGAAACAGCGTGTACGTACTTGGCGGAGTCGCCGCAAATCACAGCCTAGTGATTCACACAGGTCCTTGGCCTTTGGGGCAGAACTGTCAGCCGGTTTCCGCGGTGAGCTACTGAAGCACGTATCCATCTTGAGGTTGCACATGGTTGCAATAGGCGGAGAAGAAGGCAGCCACAGGAGCTGCAAGTCGTGAAATTTTCCAGCATGAAGCGGTAAAGCTCTGCCAGGAGAAAGGCGGATGAAGCAGGATTTTTTGCAGGTCTCTCGTAGGACGCAATCGCAAACCGTTGTCCTCAACGCTGATATACGCACAAACGCAACAGTAACAGGGCAAAGAAGGCCGGTTGCTGGCTACGCCAGTAACATCAACGAGTGGACTCAAACGCCAGGCGCATTCTCAAGCTCGCAATTTGGTCATCTCCGTTGACCTCGCTACTTGACAGCAAGCCTTTGCGTCATCGTCGTCCAGGGCATGTGCAGCTTGTGCAAGTAGGGGCCGGACAGTCCGGGGAGCCACCCAAAACCGAATCGTGCAACGAACCTCCAATAACGGACGCTTGTATGAACCTTCCGAGCTGTCGCGTGGCGACCGGTAGGACCGTGAGCCGCCGTGCGGAGACACTGGTCGCATGGCATGTTTGAGCCCTGTCGAGCAAGCAGGCGTGGCAGGCCAACCCCTGGCATTGTTTGGCAGGGCGGAGACTTGTGACTGCTCCGGCTTTGTACGCCAGCATCTTCTCTTATTCGAGAAATTCCTTGGCTGACAGAAGCGACGCGTGCTTGTCATGTACCAAATGACTGCTTCAAGGCCGCCACCGACAGATTCGCCTCCACCAACGACAGCACGAGTTGGGGTCCTACACCGCAACAGGTCCGATTCCCTCGGTCGTACTGCGGCAATGATGGTCCGGTCTCAATTGTCTTGCCTTCATCTGCACTGCTGTGACAACGCCCTGAGCCCAACTCCTGTCGTTATCGCAGTCTCCAATGACTAGACGCAGGGGGTCAGAGACTGGCCTTTACGTTCGCCTCGCTTGCTGTGAGGCACGGCTTTGGCAATCTCGTCCAAAAACAGCCAATCAACATAGAAGGGACAGTGCAGAGCCGAGTTCATAAGGGTGTCGACGAGCCAATGGAACGACGCAACGTCTGCAACATGCAGCAGCTCTACATCCCGGGTCAGCCGTGCGTGGCTGAAACTTTCAGCACTGGCGAGAGTGGATGGCCCATCCTCCTGTATTCATATTCTCGCCTTACACTGGCCCATGCGTGGGTACCGATGATAAGTCGACGCCCCGGCTAAGTAATGTCGATACCGGCCAAGAGTACGATCTTGTCCACGATCACGAATACGGCGCATCGTCGTAGTGATAGACCTTCAAGAAAATGGCAGACGATGGTTCCATGAAATTGATACAACTGTGAAGAAGACCGGCGAGTGGCGCTGACGTCAAAGGTCGTTCACTTGAAGGACCACAGTCCCACGTGTTGTGCTCTTGATTCAAAGGTAATGCAGATCATGAGCTCACAGGTGACAGGAAAGGTAGAATGTGAAGCTTTGTCCTATAAGGTTGTGCAACTTCGCCCCACTGGCAAATATGATAACTGAGAGTCCCCAAATTGTTGAACAGTTCTGAGCGAAAGTTCTGTGTCAGTGCATTTGTCTTTCCGGGACAGCGAAGGCTCCTCTTCTCATGTAGCCCGACGTCTCATCGTGCAGGTGAGTTATGCACCCATGTCCTCTCTGGCATCATCGCTACTCGGGAGCTCCCTAAATCTTGCCAGCTGCTGCAGCCCGCGACACGCCTGATTCACACGCGCAGAAAATGCTGACACCGAGGCTAGACCGCCTCCTGGCCTTCTGAGCTGCCAATGGCTCCTACTGGTAAGCACGCCACGGTCGGTGTGCTCCAAACAGAATTGGAAGAACTTAAGACGAAACCCCGGTTTGCGCATCCAACCAATGCGCTTGCCTAAGCATGTAGGCCGTTCAGTCTGGGGAACTATCCGCGTGAATAAAATGGTGTGCTGACGCAGTCTCATAGTGACGAATGCGGTGACTGTGTTCATTGAGTCATCATCTCGAGCTTCGTCGCAGAGACAATTTCACAGATTTCGGGTCCACAGGATGCCAGGTCACTCATCGAGCGGGAAGAGGCAGGTGCAAGGCCTTCACGCAAATGATGCGCCTATGCAAGAAGGTCCATCCGTGCCCATCATGCTCACCGCTGGAATCTTCTTGATACCATTCATTTGTGGCTTATCACATGGCTTGACGTCGTGCGACTCAACTGATGTCGTCAGCAACACCAACTCAGGGAACCTTTCAGGCGGCGGCAGGTTCATGATACAAAACACAGGGCGCGCGTGTGCCAGAAACAGCTCGAGAAACGCGAGCCGGTAGTCGTACCTCAACTTGACACATGGCTAAAGAGCCCCATGCAAGTGGCGCACGTGAGGCAGAGGCATCGGAACGCTTGGAACCTCATGGGCGATGCTGACGACGGCTGGTTGCGCAATTTTGAACAGAGACCGTGGAAGCAAATGGCGGTGGCGCAGAATAGCTACTTTGAGGGAAAGTAAACGTGTAGCACTTAGAATTCGAACGTTTCTATCGTTCCATCGTTTCCGTGGGAATTTGAACTCGTAAATCTATCGTCGGGGTCGATACGAATCGTCGTGAGGACGACTTTTGCCTCCGTAGTTTCGAGCTTCATGGGCACGATCGGTGTGTTGGCCATTCCTACCGTTCCCATCATTCTTGCCGTAGTGGCGATCTTCACGGTCTCGTTCCCGATGACGGTCGTAGTCTCGGCTCCGTCTGTGTGGGCTTTGACTCCGATTTCGAAATTCACCTCGATCGTTAGAGTTGCGTCTCTCGGCACCCTGTTGGGGTCCAGCCATGCTCCGTTGCTTGTGACGTCCCTTCATTTCCTCCTCGCCATAGACCATGTTATAATCATCTCGGCGTCCTTTCTCTCTTTCAGCTCGATACTGCCGTCGTTTTTCGAGTTCCTCAACACCGCCCCAGCCTCCTCTCGACGCGTGAGCTCGTCTCTTGGTATTGGTATCTTTCCGCCATACGTCGCTTAGCTTACTCACGCTCTGTGAGAAGTCAACATGTATCCTTCGATCGTCGATGAGAACGCCTTGCATCTTGAAGTAGGCTGCTTCGCAGGAAGCTTTTTCTTCGTATTCGATGAAAGCATATTGCAAGCTGTCGCCCGTTTTGCCGTCTCGGATCACCTCACAGCTGAGAATTTTACCGAACCGGCCGAAAATGAGCGCCAAATCCTCATCGGCCGTGACGGGATTCAGCTTGCACACGAACAAGACGTTCTCGGGCGGCTTGACCTCCGCGAACGGCAGGTCCCCCATCATCTCAAGAGTAAGTGCCTGAGCCTTGGCCTCCCTGTCACGCCTGCGCCGTTCGAGGGCTTCCTCATCCACGCCATCATCTTCGTGCAGGGCTGCCTCGTCTGCGATTCGTACAGTTTTGAGTTGTTCCGAGGTAGGCGGTGGGCTTGAGCTCGGCTCCCTAAAGCCTGAAGGATCGGGATAAGGGTCGTCGAGTATGACCGTGTGCTTTATCCGCACATCCACGAGAGGGTAGCCTTTTTCGTCCACAATGGCCTCGTTGATTTTATCCAGAGCATCGAAGCCCTCCACAACCTTTCCGAAAATAGCAGCCTTCCCATCCAAAAAGTCCGTATCCTCACCTAGGGTGATGATGAACTGCGAAGCAGCCATGCGTGTGTCAGGATCGGACGCGAGAGGCACGGTTGCCATGCTCACAGTTCCGCGCTCAGCATGTTTCAGCTTCGGATGGAAAAAGGCAGGAAAGGAACGCAAAGATGCGTCTGAAGCCAGATGACCCCATATGGAAGATCCTCCATCTGAATTGGCAGACAAGGGGCCTAAAGGATCTCCGGTCTGAAATGAGAAGTTCTTCTGCACGGAATGAACGGGAGAGAAATTGTAGTATTTGGCCTTGCACAACTTCAGAAAGCTAGACTCGCGTGAGCTTGATGCGCTTGCTGCAGATCGTCAGGCACACAGCGATGGAACGTACTTCTCACAGAGCTTAGGAGCGTGATCGACCAGGAGATCAATCACGATGTCGCCTACACTCGATTCCAGCAGGACAGACATGGCCAGATTATGTCACGAGATTCGGATCGCGAGATATTTCTTGGAGTTTGCCTGTGCTTTATTGGGTGGAGTTTATGTAAATAAAGTTTCCGATGTTTTGCCAGTGACATCATTCCAGCATAGCGGGCACGTGATGCATCGATATCCAGGCCCGGACAGCTTGGAAATGATGGCTCTCTTGAATGTATTGGCAAACTCGTTTGGATGATGTATAATTCTTTTGCTGTCAAAATTGAAGGCAAAATCAGTGATGGGATTCACATATCTGAGCCGCCAAATTCCCTGTAGTCCAACGACTTCTTGACGCTGTGGCAGCAAGTTTCAAATTTAGTGCCATGCTACTACCATTGAACCAAGCTAATGAATACGCAGGTTCCTGCCTTTCGAATCGAATGAATGCTAGTGGGATGTAATGAGGCTTCAAGACGCCGTATTCCAAAGCTTCCTTTTTCCTGCTAAGCGGGCTATCAAGCCCGAAGACCAAAACCACCGATTCCACCGCCCAAGCGCCAGAGATAAACGAATACAAGATGAAGGGAATGCATACAACCACCGCTTCGAAATAGGACGCTACTAAGACTTCCCGTCTTAGTCTGCTCGTGGCAGGCTCTTTCTGCGGCGCTCCTTGCGCAACTCTTTTTCCGTTTCCATCAACCTCTCCTGGGCCCACGTACGCATGGAGGCGTCTCCTCGAACCGTCTCGCAGTTCAAGAGCTCCGTCAGCGCACGTTTTATACCCTCATTAACATCGAATAGTCGCTTTTCCTGGGTTGGGATCTCGTATATCATCTCGTCGTAGACAACCGTATGGAGAGAGTCGGTAGAACCAGACGCTTGTCTGCCGAAGCTGCTCGGATTCCGCGATGCGCCGTCATTTCCGCTTCGGAGGCAGTCTTTCACGGCGGGCGAAGAGGAGGAACCAGCACTGGATGACCCCCTCATACTGCCAAGCGATTGCTGGCGAGGTCGTATGTGCTGAAGCAAGTTGGATAGGTCTTCATGCTGCTCTTGGAGCATCAAGTACTGCCGGAGGGCAAAGTCGTAATTGTGATCTTGAAACGACGTCATTTTCGTCGCTGCCGATCACTATGATTGGGATGGGCAATCTGAATAAGGTTCCCTTGGTGGCTGAAGTAATAACGAGCCCATCGAAAGTTTGACCGTTGGCAGTTCGACACACGCAAGCTAAACCAGAGAACGGCCCGCGGTGTGAAATAGATGTCGCGGACGCAGCAACGCTAGGCTGTGTCGCGTCTATTGTCGTAATGGCGCTTATATAGAAACGACCGTCGGCGGACACGATGCGTCAATCCGTGTTGATTGTTCGAGAGGATAGAGAGGGCAGGAAATAACTTCGCAGTTGATGATGTCTCGGTCTCGTGGTAAGCTATAGCAATCGGGTAAAATGGGCTTGGGAGGTCGTCAGATGCAACTTCTTAAGCGATGGTACAACAAGAATTGCAGCCAGGCAACGCAAGATATGGTGTTGAAGACGTCCAAGAAGTGATGATTTGAATCTTTGATGTTTCGTGGACAGCAGCTTGTATAGCTGGGAAGGGCAACACTGGAATGTGAGAAAGTAAAAATATGAACGAAGGGGGGGAAAGGACGAGCGTATATAAAATAAGTGGTATGGCCGGGCAAGGGAGGAGCAAGGAAACTTGGTCGAGGTCGGATATTGGCACGGTGGGGAAGGCGACCGCTACCCTGAGCTAATAGAGTTTGCCGCTTCAGTGGACGACCACCTTGGAAGCACGTAATTGGGGGACTTTTTTTCGCCTCTCTAATTACCGGCACCCAAAGCAGACGACGGAGGGGGGAAAGGGGCATTCGTACCCAAACCAGGACTAATACTACTAGAGCCAGAAATCAATACTAATACCGGTAGGAAATACGGTCTACCTTGGTTTTGGCGCCCACAATCGTTGGTGCTGCTACCAGTGAACGGGCATTAGCACCATTGGAGTCTGCATGCAAAGCCAAGGTATGTGCCGTATTAGTGTCTGTCTTCTACCACCAGTGTGCCAGTGTATCGTACCACTAGCTACCTGTAGGTAGACGGCGAAGCTTCCGAGCGACTCCCGCGTACGTGCGCCTAGTCCCTTCAATGTTCCCTCCCCATCCCTTCGCTCATGCACGTTCTCGACCGCAATCTCAAGCTCAACTATTATTAGTGCTCCCAAGGTGGTGCGAGTACGTAATTCACTGTTCGTTTATCTTTCCTTCCATGTGCTACGACCCCAGCGGTGCCGTGAAGGGCTGCAATCGGGCTGCAGGGACAGCGGCGATGCCCTGCACGTCGCCATAAGGAGCTGCGGTACCAAACTTGCTCGCCCATGATTCGGTGTGCATACATGTATGTACCGTGCGAAACGACTTGCCCACTTGCGATGCTTGGACCTTGCCGGCTATCCAGTCGACCGCCGGAAAGGCATTGGGGAGGCACTTGATGCTTTTGAACTTGGCTTCTCTCAAGGAGCCACGGGAGCTTGGCGAGCCGCATCCGTGCGCCAATGACGACGAGTGGCAGAAACAAGCGCGACGAGGAATCGAGATGCACACACTGGCACTTCGTGGACAGTTAAAGCGGACCATCCACCTCTGTGGTGTGTATGGGTGGATAGTCCACTTAAACTGTCCATGACTTGACTGCCAGTGTAGGCCTATGTACGTTGTGTGGGGAAGCTTCACACTCCACAACCGTGTGCCCAAGGCGTGTTGGACAGGCGTGCTAGAGCCTACTTGTACATAGAGAGGCAGAAAAAGAGGGGGGCCCGGGGTAAAGCGCTCGAGGGTGTCAAAGCTCTGAAACGCCTGGAAGCGTCCTGGAAGCTAGCAGGCTAGCACCATGGCGGGAGCGAAGGAGCGCCTCCCGCCGAAAGCAGCGTCACTCCAGACCCCAACGCCGTGAGCCATGGACACCTCTAAGGCTCTCCCCCATCATTTATCCTGTCCAAAAATGTGGACGTAGCTCCTCCAACCCTTTCAGCTATCAACTCGGGCCACATCACTTGTGCACCATGACGTCTGTGTGAAAAGAACAGCTTTCGTTCGGACTGTAGCGAGCCCGTCACTTGCCCGACTCTTTACCTACGTTTTGCTTGACGCGTCCGCCACTGATGCAACTAGCCCGCGTAGGTTGGTATTAGCCTTTTGAAACACACCCGCTCACGTGGGGATCTCCTGCGGACATCGTTCGGTCTTGTTTTGTTCAGTTCACTTATGCCTCGCTGATTTTCTATTCTTTGAGACGTGAACATGCTGATGGGTCGGTCGTAACTGACTCGTGACGGCATCCCAACTCGTACGAGCATGATGTTGATGGCGCTCTAGGGTAGTCGGGTGGGTGGATGGATTAGTCGGAAGGGCGCCAAATGCAGCTTCTACTATCCATTTACATGCAACTTCAGTGTCTTTGACTTGATGCATGTTGGCCCTCTGGAGAAACGAAGGTCTTGGTCAACTTGGACAAGAAATTTGAAATATCCGTATGGCCACCTGGTCACTATAGAAGGGTCCCAACTGCTGTGTCCGAGGGAGGACTGCAAAGCTGATTTCCCGTACATCGAGCTTCCGACAGTGACATTCCGCCAAAAAGGTCGCACATGTGTCTGCATTCCTTTGAGTAGCTGCAATGTACACACTCACTCTGGGATATAGTCTAAAGAGGTCAAGGAGCGTGGCGACCAGTGCCGGAATCACGCTTTGATCGTATGTGATGTCAGCGCCGAGGACAACATCCACGGGGCGATCCGAGCTCCAGTCTTGATGTTCGTCGCCCGCTCCCCATTCAAGTGCCACGCAATCAATGCGCTTTGACCCCTCGAGACCATTCAGAATCATGTTGTCCGCGAGATTGTTCACGACGTGCCTCGACCCATCCGATGCAATGACGTGGGTTGCATGGAGATGCTTCGAGCAGAGCACGGCCAGGTAGCCAGTGCCTGTTCCGAGCTCCAGAACATGCTTCCCCTCGACGATGCCAGGGTGCTGGCAGAGGTACTGCCCCAAATGCAGAGCAGCCTCCCAAGTCCGAAGACCTGTCGTGCCGCCAGCGGCGATGATGCTCCGGTTTTCTAAGAGTGTGATCTTTGGGGTCTGTGACGGTCCGGGGTGTGATGCCTCGGCGAGGTTCAATGTCGACAAATGGTAAGTGACAGGGCTCTTCTCCTGTGCCAACGCAGTCTCTGAGGGTAGAGGTGAGCCGATCAGGAGAGAAAAGGCATTCATGAGATTCTCGGACACGGCCTGGTTATTTTACGGCTTCGGTCAGAACGGCCAAGGTGAGTTCGATTAGACCGATGTGGACGGCCCTGGGTGACTCACGTCTCGGTCCCAATCATGGATAGATAGCTCGATGTGTGAGATCAGCTCTTTCAACTTTTGTAGACGATATTGTGGCGGTAGCCCGGGATGCGAAGCTTCGGTAGAAAATACATGATTGTATATGTGTTCCTGCACGTTCGACTGGCATAGAAGATGATTGGCAGGCAAGTCCAGGTCCTTTTCTAATTGCAACAATTGATGACAGTATCTCTCTACATCAAGATAAGATCCCATCTGGGCCGTCTGAAGAATGTCACAGGTGTGAACAAGGCTATGCTGCTCATGGCGTGTGCCGAATGAGAGTCCCGGGTATCAACGCACTTGCAGGCGAACATTGAGACTCGAGAGGCACACACTTCATGGACAGTTAAAGTGAACCACCCACCTCTATGGTAAATATGGGTGGATAGTCCACTTAAACTGTCCATGACTTTGGCACGGTAAGGGCGGGAACCGAAGAAATGCCGAACCCAGTCTCTCCAGTCACGTGAGCGATGGCCCTCTTTCGAGGCACGGGTCCCTGGCGCGCACACATTTCTTAGGGTTGGACCCAGTTAAGCGACACTACTACCTACGGAACGGAATTTTCGACCCAGGTCAGATTTGCCCGCGAACCCTTCAATCCACGGATTCAAAGCAACCGCCTGTCGCCCAGTCTCTCCTCTGCCACCACCAAGAGACAAGCACCCATCATACCGCAGCCATGGCGGACAACGACAGCCCCGTCACTCTGCGAACTCGCAAGTTCATTCGCAACCCCTTGCTGGGCCGCAAGCAGATGGTCGTGTGAGTAATGAGCCAACTTTGCGCGCCACCCGAGTCCAGCCAGATCCATATCTTCACGGCAGCGATTGAAGCGAGATTGAAGCGAAGCCTGCATCAAACGGCGTTTTCCGAGTCGTCGAAAACCGATGGAACGTTTCTGGACGGAATAGCACGACGGCTTTGCGACAATTCTTGATGATGGATATTCGCTTCGATCGCTGCTGGAAGAACTGTGGACGACTGGGCTCTCACCTGTCTCGCGGATCGTACTGTCTACGGAAGGAACTTGTCGAAGGCTGACCGCGTGTGATTATATAGGGACATCCTCCACCCCAGCCGGCCCAATATCTCGAAGGAGGACCTCCGTGAGAAGCTCGGCGGCATGTACAAGGCCCAGAAGGACCAGGTCCAGGTCTTTGGCCTGCGAACCCAGTTCGGTGGCGGCAAGACGACCGGTTTCGCCCTCATCTACGACTCACCCGAGGCCATGAAGAAATTCGAGCCCACCTACCGCCTTGTCCGAGTTGGCATGGCCACCAAGCCCGAGCGAGCAAGCAGACAGCAGCGTACGTGCCCCTTACTCCATCGCTATTTTCACGGCCGGGACAAGGTCCTCTCGAGGCAGCATACTCTGCCACTGTTATCACTTTTTTGCTTCAGCTGTTTCCTCGGCCCCAAAGACGAAGAAGCTAACAATCGTGGGTGAACAGGCAAGCAACGCAAGAACCGACAGAAGACGCTGCGCGGTACAGCAAAGGTCAAGGGTGCCAAGGCGAAGAAGGAGAAATAAGCGACTCGCTCTTCATTTTGTCTTTCGGTTGGGAGGGGGGGCCACGGATCAGGTGCCGGCTTTTTTGCGCATTATGCCGCCCATCGAGCGCCGCAAACATGTTCTCCTGGCTTGGGGGATTGTTTTGACGAAGCGAAGGGGTCGAGGAGATTCCTCACGGTCTACCTTTTATACACTAGCATGAGAACAACGGTGTTTTTCGGATTCCGGACCAAAATCTACGACAATGCACAAGCTTCTTGACCATGGTGATGATGTCACCCTCAACAGAGGAGAATTTGAAGTATAAAATTTGATGAGTGGAAGCTGCCAAGCACCGCCAACAAAGGCCCAAGCTTCCTCTCGAAAACATGGACATAAAGCCGGCCAGCAGCTCGGGGTATCTAGAGTGTTTGTAACAGCGACTTGACGCCCATCCATCCGACTTGTCACGACCCTCGAAGCAGTTCACCACTTGCCCAATTCTTGCAAAGAAGAGTCCTGCTACTTGCACGCATCCATTTTGCTATTTACACGCACTTCTTATTAGCAGCCCCGCCAGTTGTTGTTGTCAGCGTGCAGCCAGTGTTTGATGCACTGCTTGATGCACTGCTTGGTGTATTACTTGCTTAGTGTGCTGCTTGGTGTGCCATCTAGTATACTGTTTGGTGTATTACTGTCTGGTGTACTGTTTGGTGTATTGCTTGGTGTATTGCTTGGTGTATTGCTTGGTGTACTTACTCGGTGAGAATAGATGCGTGCAAATAGTAGGACTCTTCTTGCATCCCCTTCTTTCGCAAAACTCATCGCCCACGAATCCAAGCCCAAGACGAAAACATTAACAAGCCAAATCATGCCCGACCTAAAAGAACCCTTTCGCCCCGCTTAACCATGATATAGAGAAAACAATCCCCCCCCCCGTAGCAAAACTCCCAATTCCACCAATCCGTCACAGCAAGCCAACGACAAAGACCAGCGCCAAACAAGCAACGACCGCCACAACGCTGCCTGTATCCCTCGCACCCCCCGCGACTTTGACGAGAGGAACATGCCAGCCGCAATGGGTAGACGCCGCACGCGTCTTGCACTCGAAATACGTCGTCTGGACGAGGCCATAGCTCGATAGATGGGCTACATCGTCCGTTTGCAGGGGCGGGACGGTAATCTGCGGCAGAGGGGCGCCATCCGTCGTATCTTGGCCGTTTGTGCGGATGAAGAGAAGTGAAAGGACAAGTAGGAGAGGGAGTAGTATGCGAGACATTTGCTGTGACGAGGCCGGGGATGCAAAATAGGCGTGATCATGAGAAGTTGGTGGTCACCATGGCATCCGCAACGACTTTGTAAATAAGACCAGCGTATAGTAAGAAAACACAAGCCTGGCAAGTATGGAAGTTAAGCTTTGAATGACGGATAAAACGGTTTCTGAAAAGAAAAAAGTCCCAAGGTTTCAGTGAAGCGTCATGGACGGTGAGGGTGGCCATCACGGCATCACTGTCGTATATTAGTAGTAGTAACCCGGTACACCACACGAACAAGATGGAGTAGACGAAAGATCAGCAGGACCACCCGATAAAAGTCTGTCTACAGCTTAACTACCAACCACTTCCACTGCAACGGCATGTGATGGGGGGGGCCAGATAGGACAGACTTTCGCATCGGTAGGTAGGGAGGGAGGGTTCCAGAGCGAAAAAGAGGGGTGGTGGTCAAAGCCAAGCCTCCGAAACTCTGTTTCTACTGGGCCTCGGGAGTTGAACAACCGGAACTGTCTGTAGCAGTACAGTACAGTACATTCATTACATGACATTTTCCATACCGTCGTGAACACCGTCTGGCAGGAACTGGAGTCAAACCCAGTGGTCACAAGATGCGGTTTCCCACCCCCAGGTACGAACGATGGACCAACACACACACACACATAGACACATACACACCATCAGCAGCCACTAGGAAAAACGCGGTGTGCAATTTGTGCCTGCTTGAACCCCTCTTTCAGGAAAATACTAACCAATATGCAGCCTGTCCAAATACTAGTTACAAGTAGTTAAATGGAAATTTATCCTCTTCGTTGTAGTGGTGCCCTCTCGGCCGCAAAGGTGAGCCGGGGGGACGTTGGATGAAGCGAAACAGCCCCTGGTCTCTTGTCCGTAGCGGATCGAAAGTACTCTACGGAGTAGTCCCCAGACCGTTCAAAGAGAGAAGAAGAACCCCAGGTCTTCGCCTCGAATCTTCGAAAGATACAAGTCCATTCTAGGCCTGCATGCTGAGACACCAGAGTCAAATCGCATCCAATCGATTCGATCCCCGCCGTCACGGTCACGCACAAGCGTCACACGGTGGGAGCGGCGCCCATTTGATAGGCAGGCAGGCCGCGACGGAGCCCCATGAAACCCGGACCGAGGTGCTGTCACGTTCCCGTTTCATCGACGCATGCTCTACTGACCATGCATGCATGCGGCTGCCATCATTGCAGATACATATTTGTGCCTACTTGTAAAGTTGTATTACACACGGACGGTGGCATAACCGCATCACGTCCAATTGTCTTGTCATCACTGCGTCTATGCCAGACGGTTTCTGAATATTATGACCCCGTATACCATTGACTAGTCCTGCGACATACATGCCCAAAGGAAAGGGGTATTGCAGAAATCGTCATCTTCCAGCCAAGTCGCTCAAGCCCACGGTGACCACTTCTGTACAATCTTGGGCTCCATGAGACCTTCCCACGGCAGTGTTCTCAAGCCATCATCGCCCTCAGCCTCTTCATCCTCGTCCAGGTCTGGCCCTTCAAATTTTTGATAGACTCTTTCGCCCGTTTCTTCATCGTAGACTTTTTCTCGCCGCTCCCTGTCCCGGTAGGCGAGCTTTACCGAGACGTTGCCGTCCTCGGTGAAAGACTGTACTTCTCCCGTCACAGACGTGATCCGAGGCTCCCACTGCGTCTCTTGAGACACTGTCAATGTCTTCCAAGTAATAATCGCCCCGGCCTCCAGTCCTGTCCGAGGCATGTCCGGCAGAGCGCTCAAGTCCTTAGGCAGTTCCGGAAGATCAATGACAGACACCGCCATTTTCTTTACGCCGGTGCCGTTCGCTTGCTGCGTCTCAGATACAGGCTTGAATGGGTCTCTCAGACTGATTGCATCTTGTGGCGCCTTCACCGTACCAGGATGCAGGCCAGTATCGCCTAGCACATTGGTTTCCTCGTATACCCCAGAGTCCTCCTCCACGTACGACTCGTCGTAGTCAAGTTCCTGTCGTTTTCGTTTCCGTGTGGACCCACGTTGTTGAGGATCCCATCGTTGCACAAACGGAAAAGGAGGTTCCGACAGTCTCACACCGCTGTTGCCGCACTCTACCGCACGATACAGAACCTTGTCCCGCCACTCCGAGTCCTCCAATCCCAGAATCGTCGTGGATCTGACGTCTTTGTCTTGATCGGCTTCTGCGATTCGATGGTTCTGGAGCGGACGCACGCCTGTCATGAGTTTCGCCTTCAGTTTTTCCTCCTCATCTTTCGTCTTGGGGGTTTTCAGCCCCAGTGCTCCAAATAGCAACCTGCGACCGACACCCACATCCACACGCTGGTGTCGCGCAGGAGAAGTGGTGTTGATCGTGACCGTGTCCGTTGTTTTCGTAGTCGTCAGTGCTCCATTTGCCTTGGCCGACGCATCCTCCAACTCACGAGCGGCTGCAATGGGTGAAATAGCGCCCAATAAAGCCTGTTTGCGCGTCGCCAGGTCGTATCCTGCAGCAGCCTCGTCAGGCTTTGACTCGACGTTGATTTGCTCCGCCGGACTCTGGCACAGATCCTTTAATTTTGTCTTGCTGCGTTTGCGTCGCAAATTTCGAGCTTGTGTCTTGGACAGCTTTTTCTGTGGCTCGGTATGAGAAACGGGTTCGCTTAGTGTGGGAACAGGATTCTTTGGAGCTGCTTGCGTACTGGCATCGTCTGTATCACTGGAATCGTCATCGCTAGAACTGTCGCTGGAGCTCACAGCATCAATCGAGGCATTTCCCTTGCCACCCAAATCCGCCTCGTCTTCCTCTGAGCTGGTATCGTCGCTGGCACTGTCGTCCCCAGTTGAGGCGTCGTCTCTTTCCGAATCTGTGGATTGCTCCGAGCTGGACTCATCGCTGGTGCTTTCATCATCGATTGCGGAAACTTCTTTCCCCCCAGGAGCCGGACTATCTTCTCCAGAGCTGCTGGTATCGTCCGAGTCGGACTCGGGCGAATCCGAGTTTGAGTTCGACGTCAGGTCCCCTTCATCTGTGGAGGAGCTCTCGACCTCCTCGATAAGCGGTTTTTGCACAGGTGGACTATGCCTGCCACGCCCGTCTGTTTTTGCCGTATTTTTAGTATCAGTTATATGCTGTAACAAGCCCATACCCGAGCTCTGTGCCATTTTTTTAAACTTCATCGCCGGTATGTGCTTCTTTTTCAAGGCATTGTAGGTGTCTCTCAAATCACCGTGATGCTTGAAGAGACCAGCTTCTATTGTAGTGACATCGGCCAGTGGAAAGGCGAATCGCAAAGTATGAATCTTGTCCAGCGTATCTAAGCCAAAATCCAGCAGTGCTGTAGGTGCTTGGTCACCTCCGGGGGCATCTGTGGCCTCTTTCCCTAAATGGTCTGCACCGGAAGCAGTGTCGGACTCGCTCGACGAGTCATCTGCAGACTCAATATCTTCCGGCACAAAGTCATCGTCGTCTTCGTCGCTGAAAAGAGCATCGTCTTCGAAGTCAGCATCTTCAAACATCGACTGGATGCGGACGCTGCATTCTTCGGGTATCGGAGGTGGAGCGGGGCCCTCCAACAAGAGCTGTTGAGGCTGTCCTTGTACGGGATCGTAGTCGTTAAGGCGAGGTCGTTTTCGGGGGGGAAGCTCGAGCGGCGGACGTGCTCGGGGAGCTTTGAGCCAGGGTCGGCCGAAAGCTATTCCATCAACGAGGTGCTTGCCGTCCGAGGAAATCTGAATGCGGCCACCAATACGCCTGCGCTTCAGGTCGTCACTTGAGAGGGACCGAATGCTATAGCTCTGTTAGCCATATCCAGATCTTCTCAAGATACAGGCGAGCCGTATGATGATCCGTACATGACTTGATCTTCATCCTTGAGTGTGTCGCCGACTTGCTGGAAATGAAGGCATTCAAAGCATGCCCCCTGACCGTCCGTGAGTTCGACTGCGTAGTCCTCGAGACCCCATTCGGAGCTTTCAAGCGGTACCACTTCGTTGACCTGTGCCAGGAGATTTGCTATGGTGGAGTCAGAAGAACGGCTATATGGCCAGACAAGTCTGACTTCAGGCACGGCATGACGTTGAATCGCCAGGCGTAGGCGGATATCGGGTGCCGACATGGCAGAATTTGCAGACGTTTCTATGCTGACATGACGGACGTAGGAAGAAGTAGCTTCAAAATCGCCAAGCTTTGCTGGTGCCGGGTCAAAAGAGTGCATTCAGGCAGTAAAACTCCGTTGCAAAAGAAAGAAAGAGATGCTGCGGGACGAGCAGGGTCCAAGTTTTGGGTGGGTCCCGACAGGGGTTTGCAGTTGCTGCCAAATTTTAGTACCTGTACAGCTGTACGGGCGCAAATGGCAGTGACGAAGACTGTCCGTAGCCGTAGGTCCGCGATTGCCACTGAGCCATACTCCGGTACGAAGACATCATCACCAACGCACGTATGACTGGTAACATTCGTATATTATCATCGAGAGCCATTGCACTAACATCAGCATGTGTGGTTTTTATACTTTGGCATTTCTAGATAGAAGTTTATCTGCTCAACGATTCCATATATTCCCTGATCCATCAAGAAACCACGAAACTTCACGAGTCTAATCTACCCTTCTACTGTATCGAAAATACGCCCATTATTCCCGCTCGCAGAAATGTTGTTCAAAGCGACCAAAATCATCTTCTCGTACACGCGACGCAATCCCAGCTCCAAGAATGTCCACACTGCAGGGAGACGCTGTGTCCCAGGCTCGGAGCAGGTCATCGTGCTCATATTTGTTGGCCTGCCATCTCCAGCATGTGCCCCATCTTCTCAATCTGCAGAAACGCCGTCAGCGTATGATCATAGGTGCAAATATGGAGCTTCTTCGTTGTCGCTTACCTTGGTTTTCAAGTAGCCTTCCACTTCCTGGCTCTTGAAGCCTCCCTTGCCTTTCCAAGACAAGGGCACCATTGCCACGCGCTCTCTGACGACCACTTCTCTATTGGGCCCCTCGACTGCGCGAATCTTATCGGGATTGTTGGTAAGAAGACGAACATCCTGCTGGCCAAGATCGACGAGGATAGATGTCGCCAGGCCGTAGCTTCGCGCATCTGCAGGATGTCGTAACAGTATATTGGCCTCGACCGTATCCGAGCCCAAGTCCTGGAGGTTGTATGCTTTGAGCTTTTCTCCCAGCCCGATGCCTCGGCCCTCTTGTCGAAGATATATGATGATGCCTCCGCTCGTATTCCCAGGTAGGCCCATGAGGCGTGCTGCCTCGTCCAATTGCTCGCCGCAGTCACAACGCGCTGACCAGGCCGTCTCCCCGGTGTAGCACTCCGAGTGTATGCGTACCAACGGTGGCTCTGAATTCTGTGATTGCGCCTGTTGCGGTGCTATGTCTCCATTGGATGTTCCACTCGTCGTCCGCCCAGGGTATAATCGGCCGGTGTAGGCGCCTCTGATCATGCGATCCAACTCTGTCTCGCCTTCTCGGAGCGCATCAAGGCTCCGACTTCTGATATCCTGTCCGAAGACAATGGCCAGATGTTCCTTATTGTCGATATTGTTTGTATACAAGTGCAAGAACATCTCCGTGCCTGAGACGGTCGGAATTCGTGCCCGGACAGTGCATTGAACCTCGGGCAGTGTGGAGAGTAGTTTTGGACGTTTCGTGCCACATCCGCCTGTCGGTAGGGAGCTGTCGACGGGGACACCTCGTGGGCCGGCATGTATCGGCGTCTGCGTGCCTGGTGTCTGTGGGGGGGTAAAGGCGGGCGAGAGTAGGGACGCGGGCGGGAGAGAGGGTGTATGACTTTGCGATGACGATGCCGGGCTCGAGCCAAGGAGCATCTCGTCTACCGGACCTTGATTTTCGTGAACGCCATGACTGCTGCGACTGCCGACGCCTGCGGGAATGGATTGTGGAGAGTAGAAGGACGGCAGCTGGCCCGACTCTGATGAGGCTTCGGCAGGCATCAGATGCCGACTTTGGAGGGGTCGAGAAATCCGCGAGAGGCGAGCGCTCAGCAGTGGCGCTGTAGAGGCAATCGCATTGAATCTGTGATAGGAACAATCCCGACACTACGCAAATGGTCGGCTCGAGCTGAACTGAACAACGGTGTGCAAAGGATCTGTGAAGCGGTGATGAACAGAGGAAGGATGCCGCATTAGTCAGACGGGAGAATGGCGTAAAGGGACCTCGGTCGAAAAGTGTTGACATGGACTGCGAGCGAGGGCTCCTTTGCATGTACAGGCACGACACTGGGAACAGTCTTAATTGGCAAATAAATGCCTCCTCATAGGTGGGGGGGATTAGAGTTAGGCGACAGTTCTTCTTGGAACTTTTCTCCCCTGGTACGAAATGGCGGGGCAACTCGCTCATCCCATCTGTCATCAATTGGAAATCGAGCCGACGTCACCGAGGTTTTGTAGCCGAGCCTCCGGTTGTCCCAACTACCTTCGTTTCGCCTCAAGACACCATACCTAACGCAGGCACGAAATCACAAGCGAGCTTTTACCTGTCCATGCACCGTGCCCTTGCTCTATCATCACCAGCATGCACGCCCTCTCAGCGCAGAGTGTTTGCGTTTCGGTCGAATATTTCATTGACTAACAAGATTGCCTACTAAACCATGGGCACCAGCTTCCCTGTTCCAACCTGAACATCCTGAGCCTTGGGACCGTCAAACGGTTTTGGTTCACCAAGAGTATGCGGACACTTGGCCTGATTGCTGAGAGCGAGGTTGAGCTGACATTGCTCATCCCAACCCCATTTGCACTGAGGATCCAATACGTTGTACAGCGCATGGTTCTGGCCAGCCCAGCTGCCTTGCTGAGCAAGACAAGCACCGACGTAGTTCATGCTGTTGGCGGCGGACAACGGCAGGACGCCGCCCTGCATGAGGCCCCGGCACTCATCGGGATGAGCGTAGGAATAGACCATGGGCATTCCACCGCCGTAGGTAGGCTGCTCCGTGGCCGACTTGCCGGAAACAAGGTAGTTCCAGGCATCGTACGAGATGTCGTGGGCACCAGCCGAGGAGTCAATCTTGAGGAGGATGAGACTGCGCCCTTGATACGAGACACGGATGCAAATGTTGTTGCAGTCGATTGCGCCAGGGAAGTAGGCAACACGGTTCGTGTTGATCTTGCAGCCTAGGATACCGATAGAAGACGAGTACTGCTGATGGGGAGTGACAGAAACCGCTTGAGCATCGCGTGAGCGGAGCACGCCACCGAAGGCCGCGGCCGCAGAGGCGACAAGGAGAGTTGCGTAGCTTGCGAACATAATTGGCTCTTCTTCTCTGATCTTTCTCTGGGTAGCGAAACCGAACGGCAGTCTCGTTTTGAAGAGCAGTCTCGTCTTGGCGTCTTAATTGAGATAACTGGTTCAAGGAGTGTGGTCAAGGAGTGGCAGAGGCTACCAGGCCTCTATCGAGTATTTTATATACACTTAGAATGAGAGAAAGAGCGTAGAAGCCGGAAATGAAGGTGAAGAATGAATGTAAGTGTGCATGAACGATTGAATGAATGGAAGAGCGCCAACTGCGCACAGATCCTTCTTATCCAGATGACTGAATCCCTCTCAAGCAGATCGAGCGCAGTTATAAGCCATACTTATATACCTGTACTATAGGAATGCGTGGGATCATGGACATTCAACGATGCCAACAATAAGAACGATATGGCACGTGCGTTGGAGCGCCTGAAACAAAGAAAAGACGCACGGTCTGTTGGTAAAATCCTTCGCTCCGCCGCTCCGTCTCGGCTACCCACCGCGAGCTTACGAAGGCTAAGGAGCTTGAAACTTCTGTTGGGTCTTTCAACTCTGGGCTTCGGATAGTACAGCAGCGCGCATGTAAAAATTTTTGGTTTGTTGCTTGGAAGCAACAAGTCTGTGAAGAGACTTCTCGAGGGACTTGACATTCTATATTAGATCAGGACGACACTGCTGCCGATCGGAGCCTCAAGTTAAGCACCACGTCAAACAAAGAATTAGGATCGGCCACAGCGAACTGAAGCTGGGATCCCTGGGCGAAACGGAACTACTGCGAGAAGGACCCCACGTGTGGGATTTGACACTCGGCGGTAGCATGGGCACCATGGAAAATTAAGATTTGCAGCAAGCACGTCGCTGCTCTCGCTGCTCTCCAACGACTCACACGGTTGGTTCGAGCCGGAGGTGTCTAACAAGGTGGGCTCGGGTCTCGAGCAAAAGGTTATCATCATCTCTGCGAAATACGAAATAGGTTGTTTGTACGTATCCGTAGAGCGATGTGACTCTCCTGAAGACGTTATCCTCAGCCGATAAGCTGCAACATGAAGTTTACTAAGGCACCAGACGGTACCTTATTACGTTTCACAAATTGGGGCACGACCCGCTGTTTCGGACAAAGGCGCCCCGTCGGAATGGAGGCGCCGTGAACTGGTGGTGGAGGCGGCCACGTTATGGTGTGGACTACCTGTACTACAGATACAGACAAGTTGTGCGCACCTACAAGTATGTGCTCAAAGTGCCAACCTCCATCATCGTGCCATGAGCGTCGTTCTCTGCCCGAGCCTTGGCGACATGTTCTCACCTGTCACAATTCTTGCGCCAAGCTGTGCGCTTCTGAAACATGTTGCTTGCCCCCGAATATCATCATATATGTAGGGGCTGACAACATTGAAACCCAGACGAGCCTCGATTGAACAATCGCATTTTCTTCCCAAGTCCATACTTGTATTAGCATAGGCTAATGTTTGTCACAAACGCTTAACAACATTTAAAGACGGAGCTTCAACCATCTCTGATCCTCGTCCAGCGGCCATATAGTTACGATTTGCCTTTTCGAAAACATGTGTGTCTTCCCTTAATCCCTCCTTGAATCGACAGTGTTGGACCAGACATGTTAGTCCCCTGTCATTGTCTGGTGATGACTGAGAATGTGTTGCCGGGGTCTGTGACAAGCCTCTTCCTCCCGATAACCGTTGACACAAGTACATACACGACTAGGACAACCAAGTCTTTTGTGTTGCTGGTTCGATGACGAAGCAGCAACACCACCATTAAAAGCTAGGTGTAAGGTGAGCTGTCCATCGGCAGGACCATCGCATCGCCCGGTTCTCGAGGAACCCGAAGAAGCGACTCGTCATTGAAGATAAAGTCACGCAGTCTTTCCAGCCCTTGAAGGTCGCCCAGCTTAGAGTCCCCTATCTGGCGATCAACCCAACCTCTTGTGCTGCCGCCCGCGAGCCCGATGATGATGGCATTGTTGTTGCTGTCGATCAGAACATGGTCCGGCTTCACATCGCCCCAGACAACCCCCAATTCGTGGAGCCCCTGCACTGTCTCCTCAAGCTGAGCCGCCCATGTCTCTCTCAGGGGCCACGGAGTCTCGGGGCCGATGACCTGAGTCAGTGTGCCGGCGCCGCAGACTTTGATCCAGCCATATAACAAGCCTGTGGTCTGGCCAAACTCGTCGGCGACTATACCCAGGAGCCTCGACGTAAGCAGCTGGTTCGAGTTGCTCGAAGCCAAGATTTTACAGTATTTCTTCACCTCGTCAATGGCGTTATGTGGAAAGAGGCAAGGCTTGTAGAAATAGTCATTACTATAAACGCGAACGCGCCGGGGGATGATGTTGTGAGGTGACAAGCCAACGGTATCTAGTACCTCGACCTCTCTGGGCTCGTAAACGGGGAAGCACTTCTGCAGAGATCGAATGTTCCATTCTTCCTGTGGCGGCGCCGAGTCGGGCAAGCGTAAAATGTTGGCTGCTGAAGGTATCTCGTCAACGACGGTGTATTTGCAGTCAAAGCGTCCACGTGAGGCGAGATGGGCTAGTGTCAAAGTCTCGGGGCGAGTGGCTGGCGGTGCCAGCCATTGAAAGGCGGGATGGAATAGGTGGACGACAAGTTGAATGTAATCCCAGGCTTCAGCAGAAGATTGACCCGATGTCTCGTGGAAAAGTTGTACCTGCAAAGGCGAGTCGACAAAGGTTGCAGGATTGACGTTGATAACGAACAGAAAGCCATTTACTTGCACCTTGATGAAGAGCTGTTGATCGTAATAGCGCCAAGATTGTATATGGTATGGGGCAGTCGTAATTTCTTGTGGCAACATGTTCCTTCTAGCCTGTCGACGAGGGGATATGGGTCCTGTCAAAGCGAAGGCGATGGTTCTTGACTGACTGGGCTCTCTGTCCACCGTCGAAACACATCCTGGAACAGGCCCAAATCGACGAGGGAGGCCTCGGCTGCTAAGCCCAGGTCTTGTTGTCCTGCCTGAGCTGTTGGGACATCAACCGAAGCTGGAAAGAAGCTTTAGCCGAAAGGGGAGCGAAAGGAAGCGCGGCAAGGCTGGTGGGAAGTTGGTCCTCGAGGAGGAGCGGGCCAAGCAAGACATGTCAAACGTGAGTGATGTTGGAGGAGGTGGTGGGTGGTGGCCCTGGTGGGTGGTGGTGGTGTGCTCGTTCCACAGTTGTGCCGCACCCAGACTTGCAGGCAAGTAATCACAAACTGGAAGCGTTGAGCCAATCAGTCCATGAAAAGAAAAACGGCGCCCCCTCTCCCTCTGCAGATGAAGCTTTCATAAAGAGTCGTGCTATTCGCACAGCTCACGTGTTACTATTCGCACAGCTTATATAATCTTGTCTTATTCATAAAAGTTCGGGACGTGTAATATGTCATCCTTCTAGATCAAGTACTACTACTAGTACTACTAGTACTATTACAAATACTTGTAAAAGTATCTGGGTCTATGTATTAGTCGCTACTCTCCTGTTATTGCGGGCACGGGCTTTCATTCCTGGATGAGTCTTATCCCTCGTTCGAGAGTGCAGAGTGCACAGAGAATAAAGCTTGCGATTATTCGATGCAAAATTTCCGTGTGCTGGATGTGCAGATGAAGCTTTCATAAAAATTCGGGACGTGTATGTCATCAGCCCGCCGCCACAATGTAGCCACAGTAGTACCCACTTCAGAATGCGAGGTGGGCCGGAAAAAAAATTGGCTACCAAATCATCCTCACATAGGCCTACTTGTACCAAAAGCTGTCGTCAATCTTGACCGATCACCAAACACATACGATTTACCAGCATGAGCAGCGCCCCAACAGCGTCGCAAGACGCGGAGGCTTCGACATCGAGGAAGAAACACAAGAAAGAGAAGAAGAGAGCCAGGGAAGAGGATGCGCCAGCCGATGCGGAGCCCAAGCGAAAGAAATCCAAGAATCTATCCAACGGCGCAGCGACCAACGACGACGGACCTGTCGAGGCTCCAAAAATCAGCAAAGAGGAGAGGAGAAGACTGAAGAAACTCAAAAAAGAGAAGAATGGCCAGACCGACAGGCTCGAACATGAGCAAGTCGACGACGAGCCCTCTGCGGCGGATGCGAACATCGAGAAGAAGAGAAAGAAGAAGAAATTGAAGCTTGAGAAATCAGCGGAGCAGTTGTCCGTCAACGATGAAGATCAGACAGAAAAGATCGGCGACGGTAGGGGAGAAGAAAAGAAGCACAAGAAGAACAAGAAGAAGAACATGGCCTTGGAGATTGGTGACCATACAGATGAAGCACAATCTGTCGTCAAAAAGCATAAAAAGTCCAAGAAGCATGCACCTGGCGATATCCAGGAGTCTGAGCCTGCCTCTCAAACTTCAGCATCGAAGGGCGAACCTTCTGGGCCGACTGTGTTTGACGACATGGACGTGGATTGGCCCGTCGAGTCCAAGTCGTCTAAAGTCTACCAGCCGCCCGACATTCCCTCCGACCCCCATTTCCCCTTCTTCTCACAAACGGTATCTTTATA
>JADHZA010000225.1:0-35841 GCA_018831705.1 Torrubiellomyces zombiae
TCCCCCCCCCCCCCCCTTCCCTCTGTACCTCCCACCCCCCAGCAGGCCGTCTCTGCGCTCGATATCCGTCTTTGACGAGGACGCCAAAGTCTCGGACCCAAGAGAGCAGGTGGACAAAAGGGATCCGCGAGGGTTCGGCTCTCTCCTCTCTCTTCGCCGCCCATCTCAACACATCCCTGTCTCGCTAAGGCCCCCTGCCGCGACCGGTGGGACAGTGTCCGGGCTGGCGGTAGCCCAACCATCGTCGGTGCCTGCGCACGCACGCGCACACCGTACAAGTACGACGCCCCCCCGAAAGAGGGCCCGCGCTCGAGCGACACCCGCTGAAAACGCAAACACGCAACTCGTCGTCCTCTCTCTTCCTCTCTCTCTCTCTCTCTCTCGTTCGCCCTCTCCCCTCTTGCCAAAACATTCGACAGCACATAAAACATCGAGCAGTCGGCTTCGATCGACGACTAGTGCAGATCTTCCTTCGCCACTCGACACATAGTCTCGGGAAGGATTCAACTATCGACTTTTGCCGCGGGCCGTTCGGTCGTATCGTCCCGTGTAACAGTAGCCTGGGGGACGATCCAGCATAGCCGTCATTTCGCATGCCTCGGGCTAATGCGGTGACTTTGCACCCAAGCCATCCTGTCGCACCCCGACGAGCGGTCTGACGGGCCACGGCGCTGCTGCTGTCTCTTTGCGTCCACTCCCTCCCTCCAACCAACCAACTAACCAACCATCCATCCAAGGCTTGGCTTGGCTTGGCTTGCTCGCCCCGGAAATACGACCTGTCTGGCCGCCCCGGCCTCTCTGCACATGTTTGTTGGTCCCAAAGCCGTGGACCTGGGTCTCGATGAAAGCAACGCCCACGTTCCACCACTTAAAAAGTCCCATCCTGTCGACGTAGCAGCGAGCTCGACCAGTCCTACCACGCACCCGGACCGGCATACACTTTAGGAATTCCTTGCCCAATATCTGCCTTGCGTCGCCGTGACCTCTTGACTCCGAGCCCAGGTGCTATTTCACGTTGCAATAAGCTGCTGACCGGCTGGTTTCCCCATTATCTACTTCTCTGACCACCCGGCCTTTTCAAACAATCCTCCAGGAGCTTGAGAGACACTTTTCAGAGCCAAAATGGATGACGATCACTTCTCTTCTATTCACATGTCCCGGCCGCAGTCCCCCTCCTCGGGGGGCTCCGCCATGGCCGTGGCGACCTCCCATGAAGCTGCCGTCATGCGGAGCATCGAGGATGGTAACTACGTCGAAACGGGCGACGACGACGACGATACCAGGAGCTTGACAGAAAGCATTCGTCAGCACATTGTCGAGGGTCGCTTTCGATATCATGCCTACCACGATGGACAATATGCATTCCCCAACGATGAGACGGAGCAATACAGAGATGACCTCAAGCACAACTTGACCATTCACCTGTGTGAGAACAACTATTTCTTTGCTCCGATACATGACGTCCTCGAGAATGGGGGCCAGGTGCTTGATCTTGGTAAGTCTTGTGAATCATTTTCTTTGCCTCGGTTCGCCGTCCAGCTAACAATTTCTCCCACTAGGAACCGGAACTGGGAAATGGTGCATCGAACGTGAGTGAACCCCGAAGCTGCCTTCAGATTCTTCACTTGGATGACCGTGGGTGCCTTGCCCTCGCTCGAAGCCCCAGAATGTTTCCATCCCTCCCTTGCCTTTCACATTGTTGTAGTCTGACTAACATCGATGGGACTTGACTAGTGGCCGACTTGTATCCGAATGCCAAATTTGATGGCATGGATCTGTCTCCGATTCAGCCAGACTGGGTACCTGAAAATGTTGTTTTTGTTGTCGACGACATAGAACACGAATCTGGGTGGACGTATCCTCCCAACAAATTCGACTACATCCACATCCGGCATACAATACATTCCATCAAAGACCGTCCACAAATGTGGCGACGCATATTTGAGTAAGTGTGCCGAACACACACTGGCAAGCTTATTGTTAACGTTGCCAAGGCATCTGAAGCCTGGCGGATACGTCGAAGTCCAAGAGTTCAAGTATGCTGCAGCCTGCGATGACGACTCCTGTTCTGGGCCGTATGCATTCCATGACTTCTTGGAGCATCTGAAAGCAGGTCTCTCGAGTCTCGGGTCCGACCTCAACAGTATCGAATTCGCGGAAAGCGAGCTGCTTGCTGCTGGATTCCAGGACCTGCACTACAAAGACCTCAAGTGCCCCGTCGGTCCGTGGGCCAAGAAGCTTCGTCTCCAGGAGTGCGGACACATCCTTCGGGACGTGACCATGTGGGGGTTGGAAGGGCTGTCGCTCAGGCCCTTTCGAAACGGCCTCGGATGGACGCCCACCCAGGTCGAGATGTTTCTCGTCGACGTCCGGAAAGATCTGACGCGTGAGGAGAACCAAATCCCTAAATTCCATAGCTACTTTCCATTTCGTAGTATATATGGTCGGAAACCGCTCCGATAACTTTGAGAAGAAAGAAAATTCGGTCCCGTCTCGGTAGGATTGTCAGCGATGTGTCGAGCGTGGTAGCGCTGGGTTACAAAATTCTGCTTTTTTGGAGACATTTTCACTCGCCGACGCATCAAGGGATGCGTTGAATGTACAATGATAATTTTCAATAGACCATCTTCAAGTCATCGTCTCTTGAACTTCCTTTTTCCCACGGAAAGCCTGCGGAGGGAGAAGAAAAGCCGAATGATACTGAACCAGGGCACGTTACAGTAGGGGCTGCAACCCCTGTCTGGCCGTGAAGAAGATAAGGCATGAAGATGGTAATCCTTCTCTCTTGGCGGTTCAAAAATTTACCAGAACATCCCTATCATCTTTCTAGCAGGCGAATCGTGACGGGGGTTAGAGAACATACGTATAATTATTCATCTCGATGGCCTCATCGGCTTCATCAACGCCGGATTGGTCTTCAGTAAGGCGTTGGACTTTATTGAAGTGCCATTTGACTTGAATGAAATGTTTTCTGTCGCACAACTCTCTGCTCGTTTAAATAAAAGCAGAGAAAAAAAAATAGAAAAAAAAGGGAAAGAAGAAGGGGGGGATGGGGGAATAAATAAAGAATAAACTTGTTTTTACTGAACTGTCCACATAGCAGAGAGTACGAGCCTGGCTACCTTTACAGGCTTGCTGCGTGCCATTTGATGACGGGCTCCTCGCCTGCCATTGTGGTGTCTCCGTCTGTTACGATCAGCGACTGGCCAAGGACAGCAGGTTTCCCAGAGGCTTGTCTACCTCGAAATGGCAACGAGAGAGAACGTCTTGGGACAAGATGGAGGCCGCTGGGGCGCGAAGGTCTCGTGCTACTGACATGTTGGAATGCGACAAGTATTACATATATGAGCCTGGCTAAGAAGAGTTGAACACCCAAACATACAGGGCGATTTCTTCCAAATTGGGAAGAGGCCCTGCTGGTACATTCAAACTACTCGCCGCACACGCAGAGGCAGCGCCGCACACACAAAGGCAGCCTGTGGCGCGGGCACCTGTGGCAGGCGCTCGCGCAACAGGCTGCCTCTGTGTGCATGCGGCCTGCGTGCACGTAGGCCAGGTCTACTCAATGTACGGCTGGGTACGGGGCTCAGTGTGTTGCTTGGTGTGCTGCTTGGTGTGCTGCTGGTTGATTCGAAGTACGAAAATGGCGGATATGTAGATCTTATTACGGATGAGAGAGACATAGAGTACGTACGCCCCTATGTCGGGCAATCTGTGTTATTACAAACGCCCATCAAGAAATGCCATATCTCCAACATCCTTAGATCTACTCATCATACACTGCATTACTTTATCTTGAGGAAAGGGAATGGTCATCGCACGGCTAATTTTATTCGACTTTGGAGACTTCCAGGATCTCGAGACTTTAGCACTGATTCTGAGAAACTGGAGTTGAGTATTCTGGAGATGGTTTTCGCCTTCGTCTTCCGTTCGCTGCCGCGACCAATTCTTCAAGACGCTTTTGGGCCATTTGCGGACTCAACAATTATCTCGCCGACCGTTGGTCTGAATATTCTATCGCCACTATGCCAAGGTTTTCCAACTCTGGCTCGATAAGTACTGTCAAGATTGGGGCGACGGTGAATTGCTCATCTACATCGATGAGCAGCCTGGCCAGAGACACAAATATTGTTATGCTTTAGCCTGTCAGGATGATGATCCAGGCCGAAGCTTAGGGATTCGCATCGTGAACCATCCGGACAATCCAGTAAAGATTGACATTTGGCCACAGTCAACGGCTGAGGGAAGCGCCTTCAGGGCAAACACGTTGGCGGACATCCTCATCGAAGGAGCTAGTGACGACGGCATCAGAAAACGCGAGCGTCGATACATCAGGGGTAAGAAATCCCAACGCAGCAGGTAATGACACGAACGTAGATCGACGATGCTGTTGTGGACAGGGCGATCTCAGGGCTAATATAGATATATTCAATCTCCATGACTTGAGCATGGCTAATGCGCCACTGCTTTACCCTCGGGGGCACCAACTCGGCTGAGCGATCCTCTGCAGGGAAAGTTGCTGCCGTCAGAGTTCCAGGGCGAGATCATGTTATAGTCGATAACGTCGCCGGTGTAGGGATTAAAGCTGGAACGTAATGGTGGAGGGCTCTTCATTTCCATGTGGGCTGCCCCCTAGACCTGCCGAAATCCCTACAGCTGCTTTCATGGTGAGACTCGATACTGATGGAAGTGCTCAGAAGGTTGAAGGCTGCTAAGATAATGTCGAGACTTCTATTTTTCTTTTCTTTCACTTTTTTGAGACGAAGTTAGAACTTTGTATTGCTTTATATACACTAACACACGACGAGAGCGACTTTTGTATATGTTCTCATTCAACATTTTTCAAGTATATAAGAAAGTGTTGGAGCCTTTGTGGCTCTATCCTGTACGACAGCCTCGTGCGTAGCCCTTGCCCCTATCGTGGGCCTCAACCCCGGCTGCTCATTTCAACCCCAGCAGCCCCTTCGGGTCATGTATAACGAGGCTATATTGGCTGCCTTCATTACCACCGTACGTACGTACACACAGCCCGACCAAGAGAAAGAAATAAAACAAGAAAAAAAGAGGGTAAAAAAATTTTTGTTTAGCAATTGTACGTTTCGATCGTACGACCTCCGGGTTTCAGGGTTATGCTGATTTTGAATGTTAGACTAGCTCGGGATAAGCTCTGTTCGGTGCAACTTACAGCCCGGCTGTTGTGCGTTAGTGAAAATTCTGTACATCCGATGGTATGCTGAGTCGAAACTAACCGCGCTTCCACTGCGCCAAATTGCTTTTAGGCGGATGAATGGACTCAAATTATTTCGCCATATAGAGGTTAACACAGAAGTATTTGGCTGAGTCAGCAGCAGACCGTACCCGAAACGGCTGGGCGAATAGCAGGGCTCACCCAAAAACACCATCTTTAAGAGTTTTCGCGATGACGATCATGTACGCGTTACCGGAGCCTGAACTTGTTACGCATCCTTCGTATGCCGGGCGAAGCTGACGATGTCATACATCACGGAAGCGGGTTGCCATAGATGCGGGCACGGAAAATTGAGACATATCGTGTGCAAAAAAAAAAACACGCAACTCCATCTCGATCATCCCAATGCAAGCAAGGAGGTTTTCTTTTGGCAAAAAAAAGCTCAAACTCAAGCTCATGCATACATATCACCATATGTACAATCTTGTCTCCTTGGGATCTATTGTAGGTAGTAATTTGCTTTCGGAGTTACGTCGCATGCACGGATTACGGTCACGTTCGTCGTGGCGACGTCTTATTCGACGCAGGTCGAAGGGATCGATTTGATGAATAGAAAGCCTTCGTCTGAAGTACGGGTTCGTTCGTCACCCATCCAAGATTATCGTAGTGTAGACTTTGAAAGCCTATCGTGAGGGCGTGTTAAAGACACTATTGTGAGTTTCTATGTGAAAGTGGGCAGGGTCGGAGGTCACGTTGCGATATGCGCTCACAGAGAACCCGTTGAGCTAATGTCAAGTGGCTAGGCCGCCACTATGTAATAAACAGTCATCACAGATAAATGAACACCGAGCCGTTGGCACCATCACCCTCGTTCACATCCCTCGCTTCGTCTGCAAACCCTCCGGCAGCACGTTGGCATGAGATCATCCTTCGTGAAGCGTATGGCAGTGGTGTTGAACATCTGAACAGGGAATATGTTCGACACGCAGTTATACCAGGAGCCTCAGAGCCTCCCCTGCATTCAGTCGATTGGAAGGCAGAAACCGCATTAATCCTCGAATGACGGGTAGGAGCGGCTTCAAGTCTGGCTCAAGCACCATTTCATCAAACATGGACTCTAGCCTGGATGGCTGATGCAGGGTAGAGTGAGGTGTCCCTATCGAAGGAACCGACGAGCTTGCTTGAATTCGTTCCCATTCCTGTTGCCATTGCTGTGGTAGCTCTTCCACAAATCCAATCATTTGTGCGATGAGCATTACGTCACCGCCTAGAAACCCGAATGGTCTAGCTGCGAATAGCATTGTGTATATCTTTGGTATAGTAAGCATAAATGACGATTGTGTTCGGCATTGAGGCTTACTATGCAACCGACGCGCCAAAGGTCAACTCGATGGTCGAAATGACCGGCCAGAATGGTCTCTGGCGCCTTCAATTGCCCTGGTTGAGCGAGGCGAGCGGGCTCCATGCCATGTTTGAACGCTTCTCCCCAGTCGATTATTCGAATGTCCTCTTCGTCTTCGTCGATCCATTCATCCCAGTTAACTCTGCGAACCAACTGTCGCGGTAGGCTGTTATCATTCGCACCGTCCTTTCGTACCAAAGTGACTGATTTCGGACGCCCGATGACGTCAAAGAGTTCATCTTCAGACAGACAACTCAACTGTGAGGCTGTGAAAAGGACATTCGCGCCACTCAAGTCTATGACTTGTCAGCTTTGGCATCTTGCATAAGAACAAAGAGAAAATAAGGACCTCCATGTGCGTAGCCTGCTTGGTGGAGGGAGGAAACCGCCTGCAGTATCTGTCTAGTTATTTTGAGAATAGTCTCCGGCTCTAGTCGTTCCCCTCCTCCTGCGTGGTAATCCATGACGACACTGTCGATGGAAGGCCCGAGAAACTCGGTGACAACGCACTGGTGAGATCCATTGGGCCCTTCATGGACAAAGGAATCGATCAGTTCGACAACGTGCTCGGAGACGTCGTGTTGGATCGATTGGAGGTTTGAGAGCTCAACAGACGGGATGGGTGTGTCGGCCACCTCGATTTTCAGAGCCACCCATGCTTCCAGGCTGAGGAGATCAGAACCAGGATCAAGCATGCATTCATGTGATTAGGCTTACAGGGCGTCTCTAGCAAGCCATACGGTGGAAAAACCTCCCCATCCCAGCTTATGCACGACTTTGTACCGCTTCTTCTTGAACGTGTCTCCCAGACATACTGGATGGTAGCCGCCCGGGCGATACGACAATACTCGTTCTTGGTCGTGCAGTGAGTTTGACGGAGGCTGTGTAGCAAATTGATCCATAGGGGCCAAGGAAGACAGCCAATCGGCAATGGACGTTGGTGCGAACACGTCTATAATGCTTGATATAAATCAAGGCGCGTTTTGAAATGCCGCGTCAATCTCGCAGGGTAAGTCGTGGAGCCAACATTCTTCCGCCCCGGCAGCCTCGTCCGCCCGCCCGATTGGCACAGATGACGGTCTGATAGGCAAACCGTGCTCCAAAATATGTGTGTAAGATGGATGTCTTCATTGTTTGCCCCGGAAGAGCGCTATCTGTCTTATCCATGTTCTTGCCCACGTAAGTAAGTGCAAGACCAACTTGGCCCCTCTCTGGGAGACAGTCGCCCACCTTCCAGAAAATGGTGGCTGTCCCCATGCCACTCATCTTCATCAAACTATAGACTAATCGCAGGAGAGCCGTCAAATTCACTCAGGCAGATTCTTTTCGGTGAAATACTTCAAGGTATCAAGGTACTCTGGTGGCAGGACTATCATATTGTTGTCTGTCAGTGTGTCCTTCAAGTGATTGGCAATGTTGTCATCCGACATCTCTCTCGATGAAATTGCTCGGATTGGTCGCTGAAGTTGCGCCTTGAGTTTCGCCCTTGTGATTTCGATCACCTCGATGACTTCGGTCGATGTTGCCTCGTGTAGTCATCTCTCGTGTCCAAAAACCGATGGGCCTGGCCAAAGCACAGCAGCCAGTCTGTTAGTGCACCTTACGCGCCCTCCAACATCTTACGTGGCTCTCTTTGCGGATAAACCAGGCTGGAGACTGCAAACGTAGCGCGAAACTCTACGTTGGTTTTTGTTTATCTTGTGAGGACATGCACGCCATGTTCAATGTTGTTTTACGAGGACGAGGACTCTCGATGCAAATGTGAACCTAGGTAGTCGGACACATTGATAATTGCATCAAGCAACTCGAGTCTTCCTGCAGACTATCAAGGTGAAAACTAAGTCTCGAATTTCAGCTACCGATTGGGGTTTGTTGTCAACGAATACGCGCTGTGCGTGAGACATGCGGGATTCGGGCAGGTGGTTTAAGTTCCATGTAGGTGACGAGAATGGTTACTTCTATTGTATTTCAAGAATTGTGACCAATGGGAAAAATGGACCAAAGGTATTGATGGACGGACCCGAGAATAGAATGTGTTCGGGAAATCACTCCCATGGTGATTAGCAGGTCTTGATTCGGCAAGTCTGGCACCAATTGCTCTGTTGCCACTGCGGTCTCCATGACATGTATGACCCGGCACCTGTCTGATTTTCCATGACGAGTCTCAATTGTTATTTTAGGAATGAATGAGGGTTTATCTAGTAGAGTCTATCTGAGCCATGGCTCGAGTACGGTTCATGTTCTGATGGGTACGCATAATACACTACCTCGACTCGACGCACGCAATCGTGCTGCAGGACGTGAACCAATTTCACCGATACCGCCGATACGTGTCGTTGCCCATAGAGTAACAAGTCCTCTCGAGATTGTTGCAAGTCACTCCCTCACTGGGTCCCAATACCACCAAGTCTTCTGCGTGTACGTGTGCTTGCCTGAGATGGAAGGCTCGAGCAGCACCCAGTCAGTTCTAACGGGTCAAATTAAGTTCAGACATTACATGTAGGTTGCCCTATCACTGCGTGAACGGGAGAGCTACTCTCACGCGATACGTACGTTATGAACAGCTCCTCGCGCATAGCTACGCTCTACAAGGGCTAGCTGTTCTTGCCAGCCCTACTTCGCGTACTTGCATTTCCCAAGTAGGCATACTGAAGACATTAAGTTTATCGTCCTTTCCATATAAGTGAAAGCATTGTTTATTCCCCCATTGAAGCAAGCTCGGTGATCTGGCAGGCCAAAATGCACTTTCCCCGTCTATAAATGAGTGCGATATCCAGGCCATCTGCCTTTCTACTCTCTTCTCCTTCTACCATCACTCTCTACCATCACTATCTACCATCACTATCTACCTTCACTATCTACCTTCACATTCTACCTTCGCTTCAATTCTACCTTCAATTCGGCAAAAGAATACATTGCACCTTCTTAAGTGCTTACTTATTTGGAAATATCTTCTTGGCTCTGTCCTTCCTCTTCACCCATCTTTTGAGAAGATCTCTATACGCAGTCTTCCCAACACAACAACAGTCGGTTCGTCTTTGACTTTCGCTCTTTCTTCACTCTTGGCAAGTGTCTAACTTGTTCCAACCAGAGCGTCCCAAGAAAACAAGTCGCTCGTAAACACCATCCTCTTTCATCTTCATTCACGCATTTCCCACTTCATCAACTCCCTGCTCTCTCACATCCGCTCCACAATGGCCAGCACATACTTCCAGACTGTCCTCAATGGCGATTCCACCGCCGACACGACAGAAGCGGGCGGTCGTCAAGGCCCATTACCTGCCCAACCTACCACCCCTCCTAACATGGGCATCTCCTCCTCGTCGACGAGCCAAAGCCCGTCTGCATCTGTCTCACTCTCAACCCCGTCGACGAGCACAACGAGCGGCTCTGACATGGAGAGAGAGGAAGAGGCCCTGTTCCGTCCTCGAAGGAGGGATGAAGACTCCCTGTCGGTCAGGAGCTCGGGATCGAACCATCCCCTGACCGACGAGGAGAGCAGCGAGGACGAGGAAGAGATGAAGGAGCAGGCCAAGGAGGAGTATCACCGGGGCGAAGTCAAACATTGCCTCTGCTGTATGAAGGGCATCCCTCGCAGCAAATATTGGGACCACAAAAGGGTGCATTGTCTGGAGAAGAGTGGATTGGCAACGCGCGTCACCAAAGAGGAGGGCTGCGAGCGTTGTCAACGGGAGGGACTGCCCTGTGTCGTCGCCTCCAACCCGTGCCACAGGCACTTCAAAAGCTTCAAGTGCCTGGCATGCCTCAAAAGCCGGTGCAAATGCTCGCACAAGAGAGTGAACAAGCATATGAGGAGCAAGTTGGGAAATTCATGGTTGCGGTGGCAGCATCCCGCCATCCGGACGGAGGAGGTCTGACCTGGTTCGCCTTGTGGCATGCGTTTCCCCTTGGTCTGAAAAACCTCGGGACTCGTGTGAACTTGAGCGGTAGTCTCTGGTTCACAGATTATGGGAAACATCTGCAGTTTGTAACGGGCATTTTGCATGGGGATTTTGGATAGGAGTTTTGGGATATGGATCTTAGCTCGGGATAGAGGTGCATGGATGAAGTTGGATATACCCCAAAGGCAGCGTATTGAATGCAACTTTGATCTTGGATTTGCTACATAAAGTCCTTCTTCTCGTCGTAGGTGATGACGTCTAGTGTTGTAGTGGTCGTGGTCTGTTTATTGGAGTAGTCGCCTGTCTAAATCTTGGTGTCTAATGCTCTTGGATGAAACATGTTGTGCTTGGTTCCTCAGTCATGCCCACAACATAGCTGAGCCATGTCTTTCCCTATCGTGCCATGTCTTTTCTCATGTACTCTCCCGTCCTCTCATATCAATCATCCCATGTCGCTACAGCTGCTTTTCCAAAACGACAAAGTACAGATCATCCCTCAACGCCTTGCCATTGACAAGGTGCGCATAGGGAAACGGCTCCGTCCGCGTCGTCTTGACGTAGCCTCTGCGCAGATACCAGGCGATAATCTCGTCCCTGGTCCAGATGACATGCATCTCGATCTTGTCGACCCCCCACCGCTCGGCCGCCTGTCTCTCAGCCTCGGCGAGGATCCGTCGTCCCAGCCCACCGGCCTGTCGGGCGGGATCGACGGCAAAGAGGCCGAAGTGGGCGCGCTCGTCGTCCCGCTTGCCCACCTCGCAGCAGCCGGCGAGGGTGTTGGTGTCCACGTCGTGGGCGAGGATGATGACGCCGTGGGCCGGGTCGGCTATCTTGGCTGCGAGACCGGCCTCGTCGATGCGCTGGTCGTCGACGAGGTCGGCTTCCGTCGTCCAGCCGGCGCGGCTCGAGTCGCCGCGGTAGGCGGAGCGTACGAGGGCCAGAACGGGGACCGTGTCGGATGTGGTGGCCGTGCGGAAGACGAGCGTGGGGGACGCGGCGTCGGCCATGGTTGGAGAATGTATGTGGTTTGCGTTGGCTATGGTGAGGGTAGTGCCATTGAGGAACGGTTCGGGAAGACGTGGGCGTGAGTACGGGGAGAGTGTGGTGATGGAGGGCAGCGGAGATGCAAGAGATCTTGTAAGTGGTTGCGAGATTTTGCACGAGTCAAGAGTTAGAATCAGGACAATGGTAGGGTATTACCTATGACGGATTGAGTTGACCAATGGTGACGAATCGTGGGATTCCGCTTTGCCCCGTCTTGCTGAATTAGGCAAGTGCCTTTGGCGTGTAAGGACGCGGACACGGGGAGTATTGATTGCTCGTAGTTACGACGTGCAATACTCCTATGTAATGCTACCCGGCCATAGAACTGGAGCAGGTAAATGATCCAGGACGAAAGAGACGCCGCAACTTGTCTCCGCTAGGTACTTGTACTAATTCTCCTTCATAGATGTTTCTTTGTCTTTTTTTTTAGAGTTGGATCCGAGGAGGTAGCACCGGCTGTGTTGCTTCAACTTTATGTTGTTTCTACTTATATGCACCATACAAAACAAAGCGCTTGTCACATTGCAATTGTCATCCTTGCAAAGCCGGAATCATGATGTCGACTGATAGATTTGCTTTTGACGCCCTGTACAAAGGCAATGAATAGATGTACACGCTCAACGACTCGTCACCCAAGCATGCCGGCGACAACTTGGGTAACCCCCAGTGTAATGTAATGTCCCACCTACACCATCGTACGTCCACTATGTAACCCCTGGCGACCCTCCCATTATTTGTTGCTGTGACGTTCCCGAACCATTTGCAGTATCGCCTGCCCGTACTCGGCTGATTCGTGTGAATCCATCGACGTTCTTCGATCACGCACGAACTTGGGCCACGTGTTGGTCAAGACCAGGTACTTGATGTGTTTCTCCGCATTGTCAAACACGTTGGCGTCGAAACCCTCGGGAATCTCGCCCCAGTACTGCACACGATCCATGGCGTCGACGGTACTGGTGCTTCCAGCCATGTTCTTCTCCGATCCGTCGGCTGAATCCGTGTCTCCCATGGTGGACTGGGCGGGGATGTCGAAGGGCGTCGCCGGATCAACGTCTTGCTTCTCGCCGTACATGACACGTGCAGCACTCTCAAACACGTTTTCCAGCTTCTTCAGGTCCGTTGAGGAGAGGTTGATGGGGAAGTCGGCGTCGCGGGTGCTGATGAATTCGGCGTAGATGCGGAGCGCCCGGTTGAACCGCTCTCGGATGAGTTCCTTTGTTGTAGAGTCCAGCGCCTTGCTGGTGTCTCGCGCGGCAGCGGGCAGCGATGACCTCCATTCCCCGACGCTTGTCAGAAAGGCGATGTTTTCGCCCGAAAAGTCTCGCAATGCCGAGAACTCCTGGAGGGGAGTTGGGTTGCGCTCCAGGACATACTCCAACGCACTCATGGTCAGGATGCTCTCGCCAGAGTCGTTGGACCTGATGGAACCATTGGTCGATTTCCAGCCCGCAGATATCATTGAGTCGACCACCGTGGTCGCAGTATTCAGCGATTGCGCTCCAGATGTGGCCACCTTGTTCTTGCTCTCCCATTGGGCAATCGAGTCTAGGGTCTCCTGTCGAAGGTTGTTGTGACGCATCACCTCCCAGCAGGGGAGGAATACCGTGAAGATTTCCACCATGACAATGGACAAGCATATCCTGGCAGGCTCGATTAGACACAAAACGAACTTTGCTGCGGCGTCAAACCGATGGCCGTTGACTTACCATTGCGGAGGCGAAAAGTATTGATTGACGCGTTCCATGGCGGGTACGTACAAAGCCACGAGCCACATGGGTGTCGCGTGTAAGCTTTAGCAATCGTCAGCCAGTCGGTCACATTCCAGCTTGAAGACCCAAGCGTACCTGGCTAAAGCGCATGCAAATGTCTGAAACCGCCACCCTTGCGTGTCGTTGATGTTGCGAGACTGCCAGAGGATGACGGGAGCCACAACCCAAGCCCAGGTGAACTGCCAGAGGATAGATGGCCACCACTCCCACCCACGACCCATCTGTGCCTTCTGCGACATCTCGTCGCCGTAAACCTCGGTGCCCGCAAGGCCCCATGAGCGGTGCCATTTGCGGGAGATGAGAAACATCAAGATGGTGAGAAACAGCTTTGGTCGGGAGTCAGTAATCTGCTGAAAATGTGCTTGTGCCGGATAGACTTTACCTGGACGCCCATGCCAATGCCAACCAGTGTGATGACCTTGGTAGAGTAGTCGAGGCGACGAAAGCGCCCAAAGGGGCCCGCCTTGCGTCGTGAACTCGGAGGTCCTTGAATGACGCGAGCACCGCCTTCGACGTACTTTTTCTGAGCTTTGGCGACGTACAAGAAGCGACAGTTGGAGGCGTGGAAGAGAGCAATGCCCAGCGGCAGGTACGTGCCCATGATCCAATACTCCATATCGCCCGGAGCAAGAGGACCAATGACGTAGACCAGCTGAACGTCAAACCAGTAAAGATGTAGCAGGGTGATGGCCGATAACGACAGCCCAAGTCCGCGCATCCGGAGCACGGGTGAGTGACGGCGTGAGACGAGAAATGCGATACCAGCGACAACAGCGATGGTCCATATGGCGGCCCAGCATATCCACCAGATCCCAACACCGTCCATTCTCAACTCGGCCTTGGTCTCGGCCGTGATGCCCATTTCAGACCCCATGATGACGGCGAAGATGGCTCAGAAGAGCACGTTGAGCGCAAAGGAATGATCAGCGAAGCCTTGGTGTTGTCCGAGCTCTGGCTGTCTGTGAATCTTGCAGTCACGGACGAGCCAGGAGACGAGACAAAGAAGCTCGAGGGGACCAGCGAAGATCCCAATACGGCCGTTGGACGGTTTTGGGAGGCAACGACTTAAGTATAGCATCAATGGGAAAATGTCAACCGTGTCTCGGATTTGAGAGAACTGTTAAGCCACCCCAAGGAGAAGAAAGTGATGTAAAGAGGGAGGAGGAAGGCCAAGCTGCAAAAAGACCCCATGGTGATTGATGCCCCCAATGCATTTCCATCCTCCTTGCTTTTTGTTTTGGGGGCACCGCCAGAAGATGGGCTGGCCTGGGGCGTATTTCCCGCCCCTGGTTCTCTTGGCTGCACAGACGAAAGGACTGGAGAGAAGGACTTGAGACATGGCGGGACCCGCCTAGAGTGATGAATCGTCTTGTCATTGGAGGCATCTTATCTTGTCTTGCTCTAGCAGCAGCAGTCTGTCTCCTTGCAAGTCACGTATGAAGGCCGAAATGACAGTGCCTCGGATCGCTTCATCGACCGAGACAAGTGTGTGGAGAGAGTGGCACACCAGGTTGGCTTGGGTGCTTGGGCCAAGAGGCATCGGCAGGCAGTGTGACGAGGTGGAATCAGGTATTGAGTCCTTCTCCTCCCTTTAATGTTCCCCCTCTCCCCCGCCGATTGAAACTCGACGGCGTTGTGCCGCGAACTGCAGGAGAGGAGCTTGATCTGGGGTTGAGCCTGTAAATACCGCCGGATGGTGTTGATGCCCACGAGCAAGTGGTCAAGGCACAGTATGTAGATTCCGCCCCGCGCTCACTTGACCCTTCGGACGGTGATTCCGGGCCAACCTTGGGCTAATTTCAACGTGGTCCAGGCACCCCTGCCTAATGGGTGTGATCCTGGTTCGATCGGAAATCGTACCGGCTCGCAAAAGGGTTCAAGGGTTTTGTAGCTAGCTTTTGGAGCTGTCAAGGCGGGGGGAGGAGTCAAAGATGGAGTTTGCAGCAGCGACAATGGGCAAGCTGAAGAATCCCCGAGCCTAGGAAAGACCATATCGTCTTGGTTTCTGGAAAAGCAAAGGCAAAATAATATAGATGGCAAAATGCCAAGGGCCGAGACGGAAGTCGAGCTAAGCATCTCGTTAGTTTCTCAAATTCTGGAAAGGCATGAGCCGCAGAGTGTGGGTGGCTGGGTAGCCCCATGGACCATGGTCGTCCGAGCACGTCGCATCACATCACACACACACGTCAATTGTCAGCCCTTCCTTCTTTCTCGGCTTTGACCTCTGGAGGGCGCCGGCATCGGGAGGGATCACGGACCGCGGTCGCGCTTTCCCCACACCATCTTCGTACATACTCTCATGTATTACTGCAAGTACCGGTTTTACTTGTCCACAGGTACGTGCTGCTCGCAAATTGCATCTTGCGAGACTTCCTGCCGTTCGTCTTTGTCAGTGGAAGAACATGTGCCTTCTGATGCACTTTGAATGCGAGTGCCTAATCGGTACATTACTACTAGCAGGTAACACCCGACCAGCTGTGATGTAACCTGGGTTCCTGCATGACCTTTCAGACTCATGCGAACGTGCGTGATGTGCAAGTATTAGTATGCAAATCCAAACTGTAAACAATGATCCCCTTGCGCCTACTACCCGCAAGTACATACAAGCATGAATCAAAGCATTCGAATAGGATCAGGTCACAAAGGTGGGCGGAGGAAACAGATACATAGATGAATACTACTGGTAGCGCCCCAAGCGCCCTCAGCACTCGCTGGCTGCCTTGGCCGCACCACACATGCAGGTGTTTAGAACGAATGCATGTATGCATGCATGTGGCCTCCCAAACTCCTTGCATGAGAAAAGTCGAAACCGTCTCACCTCCTTGCCGTCGTCCTCGAAGGGATTAGAGAACCCAAGTGGATTGATGAAGATGCGAAGAAGCATTCGCTCGTTTTGAGATGAGCCAACCGTCATCTCCAAACTAATCCCCCGTGTGTGCCATGCTTGGTCGATCGAATGCGCGCAAACAACGAGGCACCGCGGAAACGCACACACTCGGGATGGTATTTATGATGCACACATCCTCTCTTGTAGAAGCTTCTGGCCCCCTGCCGCGACGGCAATGGGAAGCAAACTGGTACGGGGTGCTCACATCAGACATAGGGCTCTGAGCTCCCGTGACTGATTAGCCCAGCCTCATTGACTCAACGCCATCTGGGTGGCTTTTTAATAACAATCAGCCGCAGACATAATACGGAGACGAACTGGAGGATGGGGAAAACAGGCAAATTATTCATCATCTGGGTCACTTGCTCCGTGCTCCTCTCTGGGGCTCTCTCTTTCGAGACCCATCATCGCCCCATTGCCGTCCCAAGTTTCCCTTCAAAGCGGTGTACATACACGGACATGCCGGCGGGAATTCGGCCTGCATCCCCGTCGGTCTTCTATAACAGAAATTCTCGACCTATCCCCTCGGCCTACAATCGGCAAAAAAGTCGGCCTATAAAACCCACTTTTTAATAAGGGTTACAGCTAATATAGCCTAAGGCCTTAATATACTCTAAAAGTATATATAAGAGTATATATTAAGTAATACTAGTAATTAATACGTATATAAATATGTATTTATATATATATTAAATATTATTAATATAAGATATAGTATAATATTAAATAAAATACTATAAAAGCCTTATATAAAGTAAATTAAGTATTAGATAGAGAATAAATATAATTTTAATTAAGGTTAAAATAAAGTTAAATTAATATTATAATATTATTATATTAAATTCTATAATAAATAATATAAATATATTTTTTAATTTTTAAAAAAAAAAAACTTACTTTTTAAGAAATCTTAATTATAAGTAAAACTAGACTTTTATTACTATTTTTTTAATTATATATTTTTATTATATTTAAATACTAATAGTACTTTTTAGCTTTTTTTTTAATTTAGAAAAAACTTTTAAATAATAAAGCTAAGAAAGTTTTTATATTTTTTATTTTACTTTTTAAGTAAAATAATTAAGATAAGTTTATTTATAAAATAGTTTTAAAAAAAAAACTAATAATTTTAATAATAATATTATAAAACTTATTCTAAGTAATTTATATATTTTTCTTAAAAAGCTTATAAGTTTTATAAAAGCTAAATAGAATATAGATTTTTTTAATTTCTAATATAAATAAATTAAAATAAAGATAGTATTAATATTATTAACTTAATTATATTTCTTCCTTATAATATTAGCTATAAGATTTTAATAAAAAAAGTAAATAATATTTATTAATTTTTTATAAGATATATACTAATATATACTAAATTATATATCTATTATATATTAATAATAAATATTAGCTAATAAGATATAGATTTCTAATACTATAAAAGAGCTTTTTTACCTTACTAATAGCTTTTAAAAATTTTCGCTTATTTTTATTAAAAAACTTATATATACCTTTTCTTTACCTAACTAGCTTAAGTCTAGTAATAAAAAAATTATATATATAATCCTTATTTCTATTAAAAATAAAAATAGTACTAAAGCTTAGTAAAACTTAATAAGTTAATTTTAAAGCTTTAATTTATATCTTATAAAATACTAATAGTTTAAGCTTTAATTTTATTACTAAGCTTAAAAAACCTATTTTTTATTTTACTATTTATTTTACTTATAAGTTAATTATAATATTTATAAATATAAATATAGTAGTATTTTATAGTATTTTTTTTTACTTAAAGAATTCTAAAATTTATATCTTTATAACTTTAATAAAAAGCTTATTAAAAAAGTTAATAAAGTTTATAAGAATTTATATACTTTTTTTATTTATTATAATATAATCTTATAAGTATTACTACTTATAATATTATATTTTATACTAATTATTATTTTTTAGGTAAATATAAAATATTTTTTACTAATTTAAAAAAAATAAAACTTATATTAATATTATAGAATCTTATAAGCTAATAATAACTTAGATTAAAGTAAGTTATATTATTTTTATATATTAAATATTTTACTTATATAATATTAAGTTATAAATAGTAAAGTACTAATTATCTATTATACTAACTAAAGACCTACTTAATATAAAAAGTACTTATTTATTTTAGTTCTTTAATTAATAATAAATATAATTAAACTTATATTTAATTTAATCTCTAATTAAAAGTTAAATTAATATAATAGTTACTTTATTATACGCTAGTAAAATTATTAAGTAAAAGTTTATTATATATTTACTTTATTTTAATTAAACTCCTTTCTATTTTCTTTTAAATACTAATATAACTTTTTTAGGTAAAGATTATATTTAAAATTTTAGAAATTTAAAGTATAAAGCTTACTTAAATAAAAGCTTTATAATTATTCTAAAAAACTATTAAGTTATACCTTATATAATATAAGTTTTAAAAAGTCCTTATACTTATCTTTAGCTATTACTAATATTAACTCTAAGCTTTATTAAAGATAAAGTTTTTAAAGTTATTTGCCTTAAAAATAACCCTTCTTATACTCTAGGTAAGCTTATATTAAGCTCTATTAAACTTTAACTAATCCTATTCTTAGCTTTATTACTTCTTATATCTTATATATAAAAGTTATATATTAAGTTTTAAAGAAAAACTTATAAAAGTATCTACTAAAGCTTAATAAATATTAATAAGATTTAATATCTTCTTTATTTTTAAAAAGCCTTAATCTTAAAAAAAAGTAAAAAAATCTATAGTATAATATATAAGTATATTTAAGAAAAAATAACTTCTTTATAAATAAGTTATTTTTTATATTTATTTTTTTTCTACTTATTATTTTAAATATATATATCTAATATATATTTTTATAATATATATAATATATTAACTAGGATAAAATAAATTATATAGTAATTTATTTTTACCTAGAATAACTTTTAAGCTTAATTAAGGCTAGAACTTTTAAAATTAATATATCTTTCTAACACCTAGAAGACTCTAATAAATTAAAACTTATTCTAGTAAGATAGTTAAGAAAATTAAATTTAAGTAAGTAAAAAAAGACTATTTTAACCTTATTTTAATATAAGACTAATATATATCTAGTTACTATCTATACCTATATTTTTACTAATTTTAAAAATACGCTTATATATTATAAAGTCTTTAAAGCCTTATCTAAGCTATTAAAGGAAGTTCTTAGAAGCTAGCTTAAATAGTAGTATTTATTACCTAATAAAGATATAATTTAAATAATTATATTAGACTAAAATCCTTATTAAATTACTAGTATATTACCCTTCTTTATTTACTATAATATCTCTATAATATTATCTAAATATCTATATAAGATTAATAAAATACTTTTAAGAAATTAATTTATATTACTATCTATAGTAATAGTATACTAAGTAAATTATTATCTTATACTAAATCTATTTTTAATATAAGGTTAAAAAAATCTTAAGTAAAAGTTATCTTTTATTTAAAAAAATAATATTTTTATTACTTATAAAAGATATAAAAAAATATTAATAAATATTAAAGAATATCTAAAATAAAGCCTTTTAAAAGCTATTTTAAATCTTACTATAATACTAACCTTATTTTATTATAGCCTCTTTATTATATATACTTAAGATTTTTAATTAGATAAAGTATAAGAAAAATAAGGTTATTATATATTACCTAAATTATAATTTATTACTAATTCTAATAGTAATATAAGATAAAATCTAAGCTAATACTAATATAGTTAAAGCCTTATACTTCTATTATTATAGCTTTAATAAATAGTTAAATTTTTTTTATATAATAACCTTATAAGTTCTTTTAAACTTTAATATAATATCTATTAATTATTTTTTTAGAGTTATAATTATTAATTAATAATATATTAATCTTTAAAAGGCTACTACTTAATATAGACTTATACCTTTATATAAATTATAAATAATAAGTAAAAGGCTTAAGGGATAATTTAAAAGTAAATATTTAATTTAATTAACTTTTAATTAGATAAATAACTAACTTTTTAATAGCTTAAAGATCTAAAGTATAAAAAGTAATAAAGCTTAATAGATCTATAATACTTAATCTTAGTAATAGTAATCTACTTAAAGTTAAAGAGCTTTTTAGTATAAGTTCTTCTAGTATACTATTAATATAAAATATATTTTTAAAAAAAAAAAGAAAAACTCTTAAAAAAAAAACTATAATAATTTTAAAAAAGGAAAATAAGGCTATATATAAGTAAACATATAAATATAGTTTTAACTTCCTTTTAACTTATTTTAGTATACTAATAGTATTATAAGTAAGATATCTTAAGCTTAGTATTATTAACTTAAAATAATAAAAGGGGAAAAGCTTAAGAAAGTATAGACCTTAAGGTAATAAATATTTAACTATGGCTAGAGCTTATTAAGGCTAAAATTAAGCTTTCTAAGGCTAAAGTGGAAAAGTTAAAACTATAACTAGAAATTAAAAATAGGAGGAAAAAAGGGGATTAAATAGAGCTTTTAAAGAGGTTTTAAATAGTTTATATATATATTAGGTTTTACTTAAAAAGGCTAAATATTAATAATATTATAATATATTATATATATTTTAAAAATATAAAATAGTATAATATAGGTAGTTTACTATATAAATATAAATTATATAATAAGTTATAAGAAAACCTTTACAAAACCAAGTAATAGCTATACTAGATATAATTCGTAATAAAAAGAACCAAAACCTATCTAAATTAATTCTAAGAGGGTTTTTACCTTACCTAATAATACTATATTAAGGCTAAAGTATAAATAGTATAAGTAGTAAAAGCTTAAAAAAAAGATAGTATATAGTATTTACCTTTAAGCTAGTAATACTAATACTACTATAAGTAAACTACCCCCTTTATAAACCTAACCTAGGTCTACTACTAGAACTAGTTAATAGTATTAAAAAAGATTACTATACTAAACTAGCTAATTTTCTTTTTCTAGAATACCTTTACTAGGTTTAAAATATCTTTAACTATTTTATATATAAAAAGACTTACCTTAAAGATAATATAATAAAAATAATTACTATAATAATAAAAGAAATAATTTAAAAAGAATTAAAAGACTTAAGTAGATTTACTATAAAGAAAATATAAGTAAATATATTAGTAGTAGTAAAAAGCCTTAACTAGTATAGTATTATAGTTAAAAAAGTCTTTTTAAGATAAGAATAAGAATTTATAATTATAACTTATACTACTTTTAAAGTAGTTATAAATTAGACTCTAAAAGATACTATCTAAGCTATAAACTAAAAGCTTAAAGACCTAAAAGTAATTATAATTAGAAGACTTTTAAGTAAAGATATAGTAATTATTTTTAATAAGCTTATAATTAAGATCTAGAAGGATAAGATATAGGTCTAGGCTATATTTAAGGAGGTAATAATAATAACTAGGAAATTATATACTATAGTTATAAAAAGGGTCCTAGTAGACCTAATTATAGGAAATAAGGATTTTTTTAAAGAGGAATTTAAAAAGGTAAATAATATTAAGATTATCTAGGTTAAAATATTATAGTCTTATAATAAGGCTACTAAGAATAAAATAATAGTTATTAGGGTAAGAAGTATAGAGGAAGTAAATAGACTATATAACCTAGGACTTATAATAGAAGTATAGATTATTAAGTATAAACTATATAAAGAAAAAGTTTAACTAAAATAATATTATAATTACTATAAGTATAGCTACCTAGTATAAGTATATATATTAGTAGTAAGATATAGCTACTATAAAGCCTTAGTATACTTTATAAGAGAATAAGACTACCTAGCCTTATAAGGGGAAATTCTATATAGATATATCTTATATCTTAGAAACTACTTATTATAAGATTAAACTTACCTAGTTATAGAAGAAAAGTAGGAGAAAGTAAAAAAAACTTACTTTACTTAACTATAAAGATATATAAAGCTAATTTAATAGGTAGCTATAGTATAATACTAAGTAAGTACTACCTCCTTAATAAAAAAGTATACCTTTATATAAGCTATATAGGGAGCTAGGGCTAGGTAAGGCTAGCCCCTAAGACTATTAAGAGCTAGCTTTAGTATAAATATCTAGTTATTTGCTAGATAGCCTATATAAGCCTTTTAGGCTAGCTAAAGTAGCTTTTTAAGTAGCTAGTTATAAACCCTAAATTAAAGCTAGACTTTTTCTATACTAGCTTTATAATATAACTAAAGATCTTATCCTAGAATATATAGAAGAAATACTTACTAGTAAAAACTATGCTATAAAGCTAATAGGAATATAATATAGTTATACTATAAGAGGTTAAGTTAGCCCTAGGAAAAAGGCTACTAAGCCTTAAAATAACCCTATACTAGCTAGTCTATAAGTAAGGTTAGACTACTATATATATCTATAAGAAACTAGACTATAGTAAATAGGGCTTAATTATAAGTAAGGATATAAGTAAAATTAAGTAGCTAGGAGGGCTATATATTTTATTAATATATACCCCCCTAGTAAAATTTAAAGTAAAGTTATTATAAAGACTATTTAGCCTTAATATAACTAATAAAAAGGTAGTTATAAGGGACTTTAATATATACTACCTAGTATAAGACTAATATAATAGAATAAGTAATAAAGTAGAAAAGTTAACTAAGTAAGTAATATAGAACTACTTAAACTTACTAACCCTTAGGGGGGAGTATATATAGTTTTATAATAGAAAATAAAATAGTATAATTAACCTTATATAGGTAACCTTAAAAATAGATACTATATATAAAAAGTATAATATTAACCTAGTTAGGTTTAACTATATACTATAATAAATAATAATAAGATCCCTACTAGATAACTAACTATAACTAGTTTTAAAATAGAGATAAATTAATATAAGGATTATAGAGGTAAAAGCTATTATAAAATATTACTAGACCCCCTTATATAGCCTTATATTAATAGTATAACTTAACTAAGATATAGATAAACTATATAATATATTTAAATTAATAATAAAAGCTATAGTATTATATAAGCCTTTAAGCTATATAAAGGCCTTAAGTAACTCCCTTAAAATCTATATAGTAAAGAAAGTAGTAAAATAGGCCTAATAGAAATATAGGGTAGACCTAACTTTAAGTATATAGGAAGATTATAAAATAGTAGTCTAAGCTTAAAAGCTAGAACTAAGTAAAGAGTTAAAGAATAGATAGTATATATTCTTAAATAAAGTAAATAATAACCTAGTAATACTCTAGAATATCTAAAAATAGGCTAGATTATATAGCTAGAAACTAGTTAAAGCTATAATACTACTACTACTTGCCTAAGTATTTAAAGCCCTAGAAAATACTAGGTTTAAGGAAAAAGTAGTAACCCTAGTAGAAAAGTTTTTCCTAGCCTTTCCTAATAAGTATTAATTACCTTTATACTAGCTTTTACTAATACTAGAGTAAGAAATAGATAAAGCTATTATAGTTAAATAAGTCTACTTTAAGATTATATATATAGCTAAATAGAAAATAATAGGCCTAGACTATATCTTACTTAACTTTATCTAGGCTTATAGTAAGCTACTACTTTACTATCTTATATAGATTTTTAATATTATATTTTAACTAAAGTACTTCTTAAAGTAATTCTAGTATATAATAATAATAATACTTTAAAAACTAAGGAAATACTAATAAGACTATAAAACTCTAAAAGGCTAAAGGCTTATTTTACTTTTATCTTATATAAGAAAAATACTAAAAGGTATTTTTATAAAGTAACTTACAACTACCTTAAAAAAGATATAAGCTTTACTAGAAAAGTAAATAAGTAACTAGCGTAACTAATTAATAGAAAGGGCTATACTCTTACTATTTAAAATTATAAAAATAATATAAAGCCTAGGTAATACTATATTACTTTTTTAGCTAGATATAGTAAGAGTCTTTAATATAATTAACTATACCTTCCTAGTTTAATATTTAGCTAAGCTAGGCCTTTTAGGCTAAGTAGTTTAATTTGTAACTATATTCTTTATAAAGAGAACTACTATTTTCTAATTTAATAATAAGAAAATAGAACTAATTTATATCTAAACTAGGGTACTATAAGGATTACTATTTTTATTAATTTTATTTCTTATATATATTAGTTCTCTATATAAATACCTTAAAGATAAATATAGGATCTTAATAGTAAGTTTTATAGATAATACTAACCTTATAGCTATAAGAACCTTTATAGAATAGATAGTATATTACTTTAAGGCTATATAGGAGATATATATATAGTAGGTAAAAGAGATAATAATAAACTTTAAACCTTTAAAAAGTAAGTTAATATATTTCTATAAAGACTACTAACTACTAAGTATATAAGTTTATATAAGAACTATTATAATTATACTTAAAACTAAAATAAACTTTTTTAAAGTTATCTTAGATAAGAAACTATAATAGAAGCCCTATATATAATACCTCCTAATAAAACTCTACTACTAGACCTTAGCCTTTACTAGGACTAGTATATTTATATAGGGGATTACTTTCTAGAAAGTAAAATATATATATATAGTAATTATTAAAGTTATAATAAGCTATAATACTAGTTTTTTTTATATACTAATTATAAATAAAAACTAGGCCTAGGGTATAGCTAAGATACTTACTATTACCTAGGACTAATACCTTTAGAATATTACTAGAGTCTATAAGGCTATATTATAGTATTACTTTAAGGCTAAGACTTTAATCCCCCTTATTAACCTATACTTAAATTAGAGAATAGGTAAGACTTTTAAAGTTTTTAATTTTAATAAGATAAAGGGGCTAATTAATATAGTAGTTATAAAAGTATAAAATACTTTCCCTAGATATAAGTATTATAGCCTACTAAGGGAGCTACTATAAGACCTCTTAGACTTAAGTATTTCCCTTACCTTATAGGAGTACTAGATAAATAACCTCTAAGACGCTTAGAAAAAAAAGTAGTTAAATATATAAGTTTTATACTAAAAGAAAAATAGACTTAAAGTACTAATAAAATACCCCTTAGACTTAAAGTCTAAAGTAGCTATCTAGTAGTATAATAGGCTATATAAGTATAAGAGTACTATACTTACTTAGCTCTATATAAGGGCTATAGGACTAAATAACTTCTTATTTAAAAGAAAAGTTTTTAAAATAGCCTTATTACTATACTATAATAAATATAATAAGGATATAGTATATTATATACTCCTAGACTACTAATTATCTAAAGACTTATAGCTAGTATTACTATATAGACCTAAGTATAATAGTAAAGTATAGGCCTTACTTAACTATAAAAAGACTAGTAAAAAAGTTACTAAGATAGTCTTATAATTCTACTCCTTATAATAGTTCTAGCTAGTATAGATAATCTAGGAGAATAGTAATACTAATCCTAAAAAAGGTCTATAATAGTACTATAGTATACTTTTTTAATTTAAATTTTTAAGAAGTAAAACTAAAGAATATAATAAAATATAGTAGTCTTATAGCCCTTAGTTAAAGTTACTACTTACCTACTATACTATTTACTTAAGACTAAATCCTCCCTAGAGACCTTAGAATTAAACTATAAAAAAAAAAAAAAATTATTAAACTTATAATAAAGGCTAAAGTAGAACTAGGTTAAAGCTTACTTATAAGGCATATTTATAGAAAAATATTTTTTAGCTTTTTTACTAGTTAAAATACTCCTAGGGTAGGGGCTAGGTTAGCTATACTTTTAAGCCTAGCTATTATAAGGTAGTATAAGATACTTAGAGTTAGTAGCTATAGTAGTAACTTAAAGGCTAGGGGTAATAGTAGGCCTAGGACCCTTAGGGCCCTTAGGGCCCTTAGTTAGGGTTACTACTAGAGCTATAACTAAAGCTATAATAGGTATACTACTAGATAAGGGGGGGTTTTTAAAGGAACTAGATAAAATAATTTTTTTATACTTTTTCTTTTTTTTATCTTACTCTTTTTTTAAATTAGTATTAATAAGAACTAAGTTAGCTAAGGGCTAAGTAATAGGCTATATAGTTTTAAAGTTAGGATTATATAACTAAAAAGCTATAGTAATCTTACTATAAGGGCTAGCTAGACTAAAGCTAGTAAACTTAAAAGGAGAGATCTTACTTAGAATAGTAAAGTAATTAAAAGTAAGAGGGGGATTTTTTTTAGTATAAAAAATCTAAACTAAGTCTAAAGTAAGTATAGCTTTAATAAGTTTTTTTAAGATAGTATTATAACTAGTAATTATTTTTACTATTATAGACTTAAAAGTACTAGATAACTAGGTAGACTTAGCTAGGTTCTAATTAAAAAAATTATAAGTATTAGTAAAAGACTTAGTAATTATATTAATAAGGATATTAATCTTTTTCTTTATTATAACTATAGTAGACTTAATTTAGGTAATATAAGTAAAAAGATGCTTAATATTATTATTATTCTAAAAACTTAAGGCTATAATAAAAATAGTAATAGCTATAGTAAAACTAGTAAAGGCTTTTTAACTATAAATATTTTTTATAGCCTAAGCTAGGAGGTAAAAGTTAATATTATTTAAGGATAATTATTGAATTTAAGGTAATAATAGATATAGTACTAACTAGCAAGAAGATAAACTTAGTAAGAGTTATAGATATATATTAATAAATATAAAGCTAACTATTTAATAAATAACTATAGTTAACCTTTATAAGTAATCTTAAATACTATAGCTTTACTACTAGATATAGTAATAGGTATTATATACACGTATAGTTATAGTATACTATTATAGCTATAAGCTTTAGGTATAGTATACTATTATAGCTATAAGTTTTAAGTATAGTATACTACTATAGCTATAAGCTTTAAGTATAGTATACTACTATAACTATAAGCTTTAAGTATAGTATACTACTATAACTATAAGTTTTAAGTATAGCTATAACTATAAGCTTTAGTATTTAGTTATAGCTATAGACTTAATTATATACTACTATATATAGTTATAGTAGACTATATATTAGTCTTACTTACTCTATTAATTATAGTATATATATATATATAATTACTTAGGAGCTAGCTCTTAAGTAAGGTATATATATCTATATAGTTATAAAATAACTATAGGGTAAGGTATATATATCTATATAATTCTAAGTAGTATAACTATAGTCGTATAAGTACCTATATAGCGTATATATATAGTACTATAGCTACTATATAATATATATATATTAGTATATATTACTATAGTAACGTATATACTACCTATAAGTTTAATACCCCCTCTTAAGGTAACTAATACTTACATAGTTAGCTATATAATATTATATAGCTCTAGGGTAGGCTATATATATTAGTATAACTATAGGGTAGCTCTTAGGTAGGTTATATATAGTAGTAAGGCTCTAGGGTAGCTCCTAGGTAAGTTGTATATTATTACTACTACTAGGTAGCTATAGGGTAGTATATATATAGTAATATAAGATATATAATAGACCCTTATTATACTTAAAATATATAGTACTAAGGTTATCTTTACGTCTATAAGTCTTATAAGGTCTAGGGTAATTATAAGGTAAGTCTAGGGTAGCTATAAAGTAGCTATAAAATATATAAAGGTTAACTTAGTATAGTAAATATACTATTAGCTATAATATAGGGGTATAAATTAATTTATTAAAAAATATATATAAATTAATTCTATAGAAAATAAAAAGTAGTATATAAGCTATATTTAGTAAGGCTACCTTACTAATAAGCCTAGTAAAACTATAAAAAAGGGGTAGCCTATAAGGGGTTAAGTAAGCTATAATAGGGTTATATACTAAAAGTAATCTTTACTAAGTCTACTATAGGTTATAAGGTCCCCTATAAGCCCTTACTTTCTAGTACTATAACTTCTAGGTAATAGCTATATAACTACTTAAATAAGCTACTCTTATAAGTATACTTATAAGTAGCTTATAGCTATTACTAACCCTTATAAATATTAGCTCTTATAAAAGTTAGCCTACTAGGGTTAAGAAAGTTAATTATAGTATACCTTATAAGGTATTTTAATTAGCTAGTTAAATATTAAAGTAACTAAAAGTAAATAGCTTAGTGGTTATTATACCTAATAGTTAATTCTTTTAAAACTAATTAAATAGCTAAGTTAGAGGCTATATATTTAAATTAGTATATATATAAAGGCTTTTAGCTAATATAAGTTAAATATAGTAAATATATTTAAAAAAGTAGAGGACTTTAACTATTATAATATAGTAAGTAATAATAGATATTAATAACTATGAGTATTACTAATAGTAGGGTTACTTAGTAGGATACCTTACTAAAGTCTAGATCTTAAAAGTATACTATTATTAAATTCTAAGGGATAATTATACTAAATAATCCTTATAGGCGTATATAATATAAAGATAGTAACTCTATAGCTAGGGGCTATAGATAACTATAAGTATTAACGTATAATATTAATATATAAGAGGCTATATATAATACTACTAAAAAATAACTATAGTTATTTAGGGTTTTAACTAATATAAAAATCACTTACTAAAAAGACTACTAAAAAAACTAAATAGATATATCTCTTATACCTAGAAATCTTTAAGAGACTTAAGTAAAAAGGTAAGTTATTTTCTCTTTAAAGGCTAAACTAGCTTTAAAAGTTAAATAAACTTCTAATATAATTAAGATATAAGGGCCTTAGTAAGGCTATTAGTAGGTATTTTATCTATTTTTAAGTATATTAAATAGGCTATACCTTTTACTATTTTTTTATAAATATAATAAAATTTAAGGAGGGTATACTTTATATAATTATATAATATAAGGTTATAGGCTATTATAATAACACCCTAATTATTATAGTATAGCTAGACTAGTAATTATAATAGGAGGTTAAGTTCTTTATAAAAGCCTTTAATCTACTAAAGCTCTTTTAAGGTCTTAGTAAGGCTATTAGTTTTTACTTCTAGTATTAAAAAAGTAATAGTAGAAGCCTTCTTTACCTTCTATAAAATTAGGCCTTAAGCTAGTATAAAAAAGTAGCTATAAGTAGATTTAGAAGATTCCTTATCCCTTATAAAGTTACTATTATAAAAACCTTAAGGCTATAAATTATCTTTAGATAGCTTATATATAATAGCTAGTTACTATAAGCTTTTTAAGTATCTTAGAAAACCTTTTACTATTATAAGGTAGTATAAGTAAAAGTTCTAAAAATACTATAAAAGCTATTAAATACTAAAGTAGATATCTAGCTAAATAAGTAATATTAAATATATTAGAACTCCTATAAGTTACTAATATACTTTATAATCTATAGTACTTAAAGCTAGAAACTTAGTAATTTTAAAAAAACTAAGCCTAATAATATTAAGCTATAATAAGATTAAATTTAGCTTTATATTAATTAGGCTAAAAATCCTTAGTACTTCTTAGATATACTAAGACTAGTAAAAATTTAAGGTATACTTAGCTTTATTTTAATAAATCTAAATACTAAGGAAAAATAAGATAAGGCTTTTATCTTTTAGTAGATAAACCCTATAAAGCTAATACTTAAGCTAGTTAATATAGCTTAAGTTAGGACTAATAAGTAAGTAATTATTAATATAGGTAATAATAAAAGTCTTCTTTAAGTAATTATAAAAAACTACTAAGTTAAAAACTAATAGTTTAAAACTAAGTATTTTAAAAAGTATTACTAATACCTCTTACTACTTTCTTAGGCCTTATTTAAGACTATATAAAACTTTATTTAGCTTAATAACCTACTAAGCTTTTAAGTTATACCTAAGACTTTTAAGATACCCTATAAAGTCCTTATACTTCTTTATAAATTCTTTAAATCTATTAAGTATTTCTATATAAATAGATTCTTTTAAAAAGCTATTTAAGAAAATACTAATAAAATTAACCTATTTAACCTCCTAGTTATTTATAATAACTATTACTACTATATATCTTTAAGTTAGGGGGATACTTATAAAAACAAAGGTTTTAAAGTAGTTAAGTCCTTTAATTTATATAAAACCTTTAACTACTAAATATACCTTATATTTATAAGGTATATTATAAGTATCTTACTTAATCTTTATAATAAGCTAAGTCTTTAGTAGGTACTATCTTATAAAAAGTTTAGTCTTTAGAAAGAACTAAAATATATTTTATAGAGTTAACTACTATATTTTACTAAAGATAGCTTCCTTCTAGTAGTTTAAGTTAAAATCTTTTAAAGCTTTTTTTTAGGAAGATAGCTTATAATATAATTTAAAAGATAAGGCTTATTAGGCTTTATAAATATATTCTAAAATAAGGTAACTTAAGTCTATTAAATTATTATAGTTACCCTTAAGAGACTTAATAATCTTTTTTTAAAGTACTATATTAATTTTAACTAGTATTAAAAGTAAATTCTTTAATAGTATAGTTTTAAGCCTATTAATATCTTCTATTTTTTAAAAAAAAGGCTTTATTTCCCCCTCTAAAAATAGTAAGGTTACTAGTAAAAAGCTAAAATACTAAAAACTATAAGTTATAGGACCTACCCCCTTTAAAATCTTAAAGAAAACTATTTTTATAACTTTTTAAGTAAAAAGGATATAAACCTAATAAGTTTTACTCCTAAAAGTATAAAAGAGTCTTACTAAAATTATTTTTAAAGTAAGCTTTATTAAATAAACTTTATATTTAGGGGAAATAAAGATTTTATAGTAAACTCTAATAGCTTTAAAAGTACTAAAAAATAGCCTATATTTCTTATTAAGATCTAATTCTTTAAGAAGTAATTACTTTAGAATACCCTCCTAGTTAATAATAATAGTATAATTTACTAAGGAGAAGACTACTAGGAGGATAAAATACTAAAAATTAAAGGGTAGCCTAGCCTACTATATAGTTACCTTTAAGCACTCTAGCAATATTTTAATTAACTTTTTAATAAGTCTATTTTATTTATACTAATAAGGGTTTAAAGTAGTAAAGTTAATATTTTTAAAAGTAAACTACTACTAAAGATTACCTATAATCTTAATTCTACTATTAAAGTATAAGTAACTAGGAAACTTAGAATAAGTATTCCTAAAAGATTTAAAAAACCTTTAAATTACTATTATTATAGTTAGACTTTCCTTATTAAGTAATATAAATACTTAATAATAGTAAGTCTTATAATCTACTATAAAAAAATAGACTAGCCTCTAGTTATAAAGCTTAGGCTTAATTAGGAAAGTATCCCCCTCTAGAATATCTAGAGTATATAAAGGATCTTTAATTAAAGACTTATTAAGTTACTATTAAAGGTTAGCTTAAATATAGGCTAAGTACTAAAAATCGCTTTTTTTAACTATTAAGAAATCTAGTAAAGCTTCTATAATCTTTAAAGTCTTCTTAAGTAATAGTAAGCTAATATAACCTAACTATATATACTAAAAACCTATAAGCTATATAAGCTTTTAATAATCCTTTATAGACTTATTAGATAAGGCTAATAACTTATTACCTTTATCTAGCCTTATAGAGATAAGGATTTATAAAATTAGTAGTAAGTCTTAAAGAATTTCTATAGCCTTAAGGCTATTAGAAATATCTTTATAATTATTTATCTTTTTAGCTTTAAAAGCCTATACTAGGGGTTTTAAAAAGATAAATACCTCTATTAAATAAGTAAAATAAGTACTAGTCTTTTCTCTTAAAGGAGTTTATAAATTCTTTTACTATAAATAAAACTTATAGGTTTTAAAATCTAATAGTATATAATATTCTTTTTTAGCCAAGAATAGTTATTATTTAATTAGGGTACTACCTAACTTATAGTAAAGTATATTACTAATAATATTAGTATTAAATTCAAGTATAAAAAAAGTATCTTTTAGGTATAGATCTTTAAAAATAAGTAGTTTTATACTAATAAGTATAAGGAACTTTATAGTTCCTTATCCTTATAAGTATATAAGTCCTCTACTAGTAATAATTAGATTTATTTTTTAGTCTTTAAAATCTATATACTAAATAAAAGACTTCTTATTATTAATAATATAGTAAATTAAACTAGTATTATATAGTAAAATTACTTTTACTAAGGGATCTATCTTATAAGTTAAGTAGTTACTACTACTAACTATACTTAAAAAGTCTAAGAGCTCTCTATCTTTAAAAATATTTATTAAGAGATTATAATACTTTAGGATAAAAAAGGTTCTAAGTTTATTAAGAGAGTTATTAGAAAAAGTCTAGTCTAAGTCTTTTAACTTATTAGGGTAAGCTAACTTATTATTTAACTTATTACTTTTTTTCCCTTTTTTTCTTTTCTTTCCTTTTAAATTCTTATTTTCTAATTTCTAAGAGTTACTAGACTTTAAAAGACTTTTTAATTATACTTTAAAAAAGCTCTTTAAGTTCTTTCTTTATTAGTTATTATAGTAAGTAAAAGCTTTAATAATAGAAAAAGAGGAATCCTTTTACTTTTCTATTAGATCTACTATTAAGAACTATAAATTATAGGTATATAGTAGAATACCTTTAGCTTTAGATATATAGATATAAAACTATTAGAGTTCTACCTAATAGCTAAATATACCTTTTATAGCCTTAAAGTACTAATTTACTTAATTAATAGGTTTAATATTAATACTATATAGTTCTAAGTAAGCTATAAGGTTATTAAACTTAGTATTAAATATACTAAAGGATTTACTAAAGCTTTTAAATCTAAGATTATAAAACTTAGTATATAGGTTTCCTTATTAAATATTAGTACTCCTAGAGTATTATTTAATAAGAGTCTTATATACTTATTAGGGAGAATTAATCTAGCTAATAGTTACTTAAAGAACCTTTATATAGCTATTTCTTAGTAGTATAAGAAAAATAGTTAGGTTTATATTAGTAAGACTATAAGTAGATTCTAGATATTTAATAAATAAAGGAATTTTTAGGGCTTTAAGCTAAATAAAGAGTATTTACTTTTACTAGTTAAAGTTATTTAGACCTTAGAATTTTAAATTTTTAAGGAATATATAGACTTTTTTATTTAGTTCTCTAGTAATAAAGTTATTAAAAGTATTTATAATATTAGCTATAGGTTAAGCTTATAAACTAGGTAGTTAAGTTTAGGAGGAATAATTAGCTTTAATAGGTTAATTTCTTATAAGTTAAAGCTAAAAGTTCTATAGTATATTCCTAAGCTAAAAGATACTTATATAAATAAATTAAACTTCTAAATAAAGTTATTAGTTTTTTATTTAAAGCTAATATATAAGATTAGTACTAGAGGGCTAGGTAGTTAGGGGTTATTTATAGTTATTTTTAATAATTAAAAGATTCTAGGTTAATAGATCTATCTTATTAAATAGTATTTAATATATTAATTTTAAAAAAAATAGTAAAAGTTTTACTATAAAGTATAAGGTAGCTATAATATAGATAGATAAAGTAGCTAGTTAATTTTAATAATATAGTACTTAGTAAGTACTATATTATTTAGTATTATAATATAAATAAATAATAAAATTATAAAGTAATAATTACTATAATATTTTAATAATAGTATAGTCTAGGCTTATAACCTATTAAATTTAAAGTAATAATAGATATAGTACTAACTAGTAAAAAAATAAACTTAGTAAAAGTTATAGATATATATTAATAAATATAAAGCTAACTATTTAATAAGTAACTATAGTTAACCTTTATAGGTAATCTTAAGTACTATAGCCTTACTACTAGATATAATAATAAATATTATATATACGTATAGTTATAGTATACTATTATAGCTATAAGCTTTAAATATAGTATACTACTATAGCTATAAGCTTTAAATATAGTATACTACTATAGCTATAAGCTTTAAGTATAGTATACTACTATAGCTATAAGTTTTAAGTATAGTATACTACTATAGCTATAAGCTTTAAGTATAGCTATAGCTATAAGCTTTAGTATTTAATTATAGTTATAGACTTAACTATATATTATTATATATAATTATAATAAATTATATATTAGTCTTACTTACTCTATTAATTATAATATATATATATATATAATTACTTAAGAGCTAGCTTTTAAGTAAGGTATATATATCTATATAGCTATAAAGTAACTATAAGGTAAGGTATATATATCTATATAGTTCTAGGTAATATAACTATAATTGTATAAGTGCCTATATAGCGTATATATATAATACTATAGCTACTATATAATATACATATATTAGTGTGTGTTGCTATGGTAACGCATATACTGCCTGTAAGTTTAATAATAACTTAGGGGCTTTATAGTTAGTTTACTAGTATATATATAACTTAGTACTAGGTTAAATAATAGTAGAGGTAGGCTAAGAATATTAGTAAAATTACTAAGTACCTAGTATAGATATAAAGTAGACTTATAGGATAATAAATTTACTTAGTTAAGGTATAATATATATAATTATTAGTAGTAGTCTCTAGATAAATATTAGTAATAAGCTAAGTAAAACTAAGTTAAAGCTACTAGGGATATTTACTAGGCTAATCCTAGTAGCTATTAAACTTATTACTACTTTAATTTACTAAATAGCTAATATAATAGTTATAAGGGTTAGGCTATAAAAGGGTAGTATTATTAGCCCTAGTTAAGGTTATAATAGAATTATTATAGGGAAAAAATATATTAAAAGTAAGTATATAAAATAGCTTATAAGAATTAAAATAGATAAGTACTAGATAGACTTAGGACTAGGTAGGCCTAGAATACTAAAAAGGCTTAAAAGTAATTATAAGTATAGAAGAGAAGAGGGGGGACTTATAAGAAGGGGTAGGGGGGGGAGATATAAAGTATTAAAGGGGGGGAAAGTACTAGGGGGACCCCTTCCTATATAGGTAAAGGGCTAAGTTATTAATTATAATTATTAATTATATATTATATAACTATTTTATACTTATAATTTCTTAATTAGGTTAGTATAATACTAAGCTCTAGTTTAATAAAAAAATAGGGAAAAGTAAGGTAAGAGATTAACTAATTAGGAGTAAAGGTAATAGACTAATTAGAGGGGGAGAAAATTAATAAGTAAGTATAAAAATTAAAAGTAATAGGATAGCTATAGACTTATAGTAAAGATATAATAGATACGCTAGGTAGTGGTTTTACCTTATACTTTTAGGGGTTTTTCTACTATACTAACTATATAGGGGCTCTAGAAGCCTAAATAGGCTACTAGCGTAATAATAATAATAATAATAAGTTATAAAATAAGCTATTTATTACCTTTATAATATACTATAAAATAAGCTATTTATTACCTTTATAATAAGCTATAAAATAAGCTATTTACTACTTTTATAGTATACTATAAAAAAGGCTATTTATTACCTTTATAATAAGCTATAAAAAAGGCTATTTATTATCTTTATAATATACTATAAAATAGGCTATTTATTACCTTTATAATAAGCTATAAAATAAGCTATATATTACTTTTATAATAAGCTATAAAAAAGGCTATTTATTACCTTTATAATAAGCTATAAAAAAGGCTATTTACTACCTTTATAATATACTATAAAATAAGCTATTTACTACTTTTATAATAAGCTATAAA